>JAODAL010024499.1:0-60462 GCA_025379985.1 Phyllomedusa bahiana | reverse complement strand
ATTGACTTCTATAGGAGATTTCCCATTAGCTCTGTACCTGGAAGAAGTCAGTGTGTAGGGAGGAGGAGAGGGCAAATTGTGACCATCTCCTATTGTGACTGGTGAATCCTGTGTTATCTATTCACATTGGTATCACCTTTCACTGCAATCCTGCCTGCTCTGATAAGACGAAAAGTTCTCTCTATAGAACAGGAAGTGTCAAACTAGTATTAGGCCTAGTGGCCAAAATGAAAATTGCAGGACTTCTGCGTTTTTTTTTTTATAATCTTGATAGTGATAGGAAAAATTGATCAAAAAAAAAAAAAACATTTTTTTTTACGAATTTCTGCTCAGCATAAAACATGAGTAAAAACATTTTTTGATGACACTGGCCTCAGTGGACGTGTGCCATATATGCCAGCATTACCACTGGAGCTAGTGATGGACGTAGGGCCAGACATCTCTGCAGGAAAAGAAAGAAAAGGCCATCAGAAAATCCGTCCTTGAGCAGCAGGGAAACTAACATGTAAGCAACTTTTTTTTTTTCTTTTCATTTTAGCGCATTTATTGCCCTTTTTAAACTTTTCTGTGTTCATTTCTATCAAGTTCAAACAGTCATGGGTGCACCATCCACAGAATTGTTTTCAGTCATCCATGGATGGCGATCTCATGAGATCACCATCGCACAAATTTTGGGTCCTGTAACATCAAATAAGGGATTTCATGTACGCTAAAGTGCCTTTCATATATACGATTAGAAATCTTTCCCTAAAAAGCTTCCTCAAACTGAAAGATGTACTTAGCCGGGGCTGCAGCTGACGGTCTAATTTACAGCAAACGCTCATCTCAGCAATCTGTCTGATCTGTGCCTTCCGGCGCTGTCACGTCTGCTTGACACAAGAATTATATGTATGTGTAAACTCTAAGTTATTAATAAAAGGAAAAACCACAGACTTCACTCCAATGCCAAGAGTTACTGGAACGTGTGTGATACAGACAGGCATCTTGATTTATACCTCTCAAACACAGAGCTGCTGCAGACGGAGTAAATATTTCTGCAGAGTCTCCCCTTGTAGTACAGTGGAGTGGATGCTCCTCAATTACCTTAATTATAGGCTACGCCAGAACAGAAATTATAGGTTTGTCTGAATGTGTCACCTGGTTTGCTAGACATACTTTATGGAGTGTGCATGAGACTACAAAGAGCATAAAGTCACTGAATTTCAACTATTATTTTCAGTTCTCTCTTAAAGGGATGTTCTGATCACACATTTATGGCATATCAGTAGGTGGGACCCAAAATTATCTATGTCTACGCTTTAAACAGAGAGTAGTGCACAAGTGCAACCTACTCTCCGTTCTGGAGTCTGTTTCCAAGATAGATATGAGACCCTCACCTATTACCCACTGATGTCATATCTTACTGATATATCACCAAAATGGTAGGTAAAACCAGCCCTTTAAATGACTTAAGTGTGGGGTCGAGCGAATGGCACTTAGCATTGTAATGTACAAATGCAGATACCTATTTTGGCACATTTGGAAAAAAGAAATTGTTTGGGCTACAAAATGCATTTGTATTCTAGGAAACGAGAGTAAATCAGACTCTATGGCCATCAAGCTTTTTTTTAGAACCACATAGGTTTTTACCCCATGTACAGTATTTTACAAAAGTGAGTACACCCCTCTAATGTTTGTAAATATTGAATTATATCTTTTCATGGGACAACATTGAAAATATGACACTGAAACAGTGTAAAGTAGTCAGTGTACAGCTTGTATAAGGCCTTGTCCCCATGGGACATGAAAACCGTCTGTAAACCGGGTGACAACTTTTAACATTGACCTCTATGGAAACCCTGCGCAGCGGTCCCCACTGCACAGGTTTTCCGCTGGGCTTTTTAGTAGACCGCCAGCAGTCCGAAAAACATAGAACATGTTCATTCTTCCACCCAGTTTTCAGGCGGAATATAAACATATCTATGCGAAGGGAGAGGGCTTTTACTCACTAATCGTGGAGAAAAGCCATCCCCCCTGCGGCCGTGCGAACGGCCGCAAAACAGAGCAAGTAGTATTTGCTCTTTACTGTGGGGATGGGCGCTAACCGTGTAAATTTTGAGTGCCCTTAAAATAACTCAGACAGACATCAATGTCTAAACCGCTGGCAACAAAAAGGAGTACACCCCAAAGTGAAAATGGACAAATTGTGCCCATTTTGCCATTTTTCCTCCACAGTGTCATGTGACTCATTAGTGTAACAAGGTCTCAGGTGTAAAGTTGGTGCTCTCACACTCTCTCATACTGGTCACTGGAATTTCAACATGGCATCTTGTGGCAAAGAACCGAGGAAAAATAATTGTTGCACTACATAAAGATGGTCTAGGCTATAGGAAGACTGCCAACATCCTGAAACTGAGCTGCAGCATGGTGGCCAAGGCCATAAAGCAGTTTAACAAGACAGGTTCTAGTCAGGAAAGGCCTCACTATGGTCGATCAAAGAAGATAAGTGCACGTGTCCAGGGTCATATCCAGAGATTGTCTTTTCAAAATAGACATATGAGTGCTGCCAGCATTGCTGCAGAGGTTAAAGAGGTGGAGGATTAGCCTGTTAGTGCTCAGACCATGCACTGCATGGCTGTCATCCCAGAAGGAAGCCTCTTCTAAAGATAATGCACAAGAAAGCCACAAACAGTTTGCTGAAGACAAGCAGACTAAGGACATGGATTACTGTGTGTCTTGCCTACAATCCGGTGGTGGGAGTGTCATGGTTTTGGGCTGCATGAGTTCATTAAAGGGAACCATGAATGCCAACATGTACTGAGACATACTGAAGCACAGCATGATCCCCTCCCTTTGGAAACTCTGCCGCGGGGGCAGTATTCCAACATGATGATAACCCCAAACACACTTCCAAGACAACCACTGAATTGCTAAAGAAAATGAGGGTAAATGTGCTGACTACCCAAGCAGATCTCCAGACCTAAACCCTATTTAGCATCTGTGGAGCATCCTCAAACAGAAGGTGGAGGAGCAAAAGGTCTCTTACATCCACCAGCTCCATGATATTGTCATGGAGGAGTAGAAGAGGATTCCAGTGGGTGCATCCTGTGAAGCTCTAGTGACCTCCATGCCCAAGAGTTAAGGCAGTGCAGGAAAATAATGATGCCCACACAAAACATTGACACCTTGGACACAATTTGTCCATTTACACTTAGGGGTGTACTCATGTTTGTTGCAAGTCAATTAGACTTTGAAGCTGTGTGTTGAGTTATTTTGAGGGAACACTAAATATACAGTTCTACAAGCTGCACACTGAATACTTTACATTATATCAAAAAGTGTCATATCTTCAGTCTTATCCCATGAAAAGGTATAATACAATATTCACAAAAATGTGAGGGGTGTATTTGCTTTTGTGAGATATTGTAAATGTGCCATATGCATTTGTACTGTAACAGTGATCGTGTATATTTCAATTAATCTGCAGCAGAAATCCATGGCAGTTGTGCCAGCAGATTAACACAGGGATTAGTGCCACTGTCATTCACTGGGGCCAATTTGTGGCTTCTCCATGTAAAATCTGCACAAATACCGAGCATCCTGCAGATCCTAAAATTTGCACCTTTTTTTCCTGCATGTGAATAGGTTACAAAATACCACGTAAAATACCCCATTCACTTGCCCTGCATGCTGAATTTCTGTAGATCTGGTGAGTCAGGCGTGGGATCAGCACCCAAATCCTCATTAAATCTTCAAAGTCGTACAGTACAGGAACTTTATGACGCTTTTAGCTCAACATTATCTTGTACAAAACACTATGGCAGCCTATAATTAACAGGTTTACTATAGCATCTTCGTTGGAAAAAAAAAAGACTCGAGAGGAACTTTATGCTCAATGAAGTTAATTAAACATCTAAACCACACCAAGATCAGGATTAAGGAGAAAGGATTTGATCCTAAAACCAACGAGTATACTCAAACATCAGGCCAATGCCCCACAGTGAAGAAGCCACATTTGGACAAAGTCATGGCCGTCAATGGACTAAGAAGATTGCCGATGACACCACTGTTCCTTGGGCAATCTCGTAATGCCATTGGCAGCAGCTTCATCAGCATGTAAACTCTGGGGAACCCCAGCCTAAGTCTATTAGTTGTTATCTTGATATTGAGATCAGGTTCTTGGAAGGCTGGCTGACAACAAAACCAGTTATTAAATCCCAACACGAGTGGTAACCAAATTTTCCTAGGATTCAGAATGGCATAATTATCTAGTTAGGCAGCAATATAAGGTTATGACCAGCCATCTTGACAGATGACAACTTTAAGGGGTGGTCTCGCTACAATGATTGGGTTTTAATTAAAAGATCTTTAAAAAACAAGCAGCTTTGCAATATATGTTCATTACAAATGTCCTACTGATTTTGATTTATCCCTGGTAGTAGGAGTGCATCAGCTCCTCAAATCACTATAGAAAGCGACCTGTTTGATTTTATCTCACTGGCTGCCAGTGCTGGTGACTCATCAGCTTCCCAATACAGGTCTGAGCACAGAGCCTCTCCCGCACAGTATGAGGCCACTTGTGATGCTTCTGTGGGGAAGGGAGGGGGAGGGCTCTGGCTTCTGTGTAGCTGTGCTGCCTGGATTAACCCTGTGTGCGCCTGCTCCCTCCTGCTCTCTACATAGATTGAGAAGACCAGAGGTGAGGCTGATCTCTAGTCATTACGATGTGACAGCAGTGAAGTGTGTTACTATAATCATGATGTGTCTGTGGAGCTTTGACTATACTAATAGAACAGATCAGGGGGGCATGTGAACGGTTCATATCCCTCCCTGCTCTGCTGTATTAGTGACAAATCATGATTATAGTAACACACTTCACAGCTGCCTTGTGTCTGTTCTGACAGGGTTTGTTTGTTGTTGCTTGAGATGTCCGTGGAGATTTGTATGCTAAGAAGGGGGTATAGGACCACTTACATTCCCCCCTCCTGCTCTGCTATTAGCATACACAGCTTCACAGACCTCTCCACACTCATAGATCAGCCCTCTCCTGTCTCTGTGGAGAGGAGAAGCAAGAGCTCAGCCACAGCAGCACAGTGCAGCTGATCCAGCAGTGAGCAGCCGGCAGCAGACCTAGGCAGGCACACACAGGGTTAACTCTGGCAGCAAACCCCCTCCCCCCTTCTGTATAGAAGGAGAACTGTCTGTGTGCTGAGGGGAGGCGGGAAGAGGGAGGAGAAGAGGCAGACAAGAAGCACGCCCCTGAATTCAAAAATCCTATGCTGCCAGACACACTGAGGTAGGCTGAAAGCCTGTAGTGAGACAACTCCTTTAAAGGGAACGTGTAATATTTGCTGCCCTACCTGAGAGCAGAATGTGATAAAATGAAAAGAAGCTGGGCTCTGTGATATATAGGTTTAAATGATTTGGAGGAGATAAAATAGTAAAATACAAAGTGAAACTACTGCCGACTCCACCCCTATAAAGAGATTTGACAGGTTTCCCTTTCTCACCACAATGATTAGCTTCAAGCGTGTAGGCAAAGGTAAATAACAATTACTACCAAATACATTTGGTTCTGATTTTGCCTCCTTTCCAAGTTAGGAAAGATATTATCTCCTGCTTGTGTACACAGGTTTCCCTAGGTTATTGACCATCTCTTTGCTCTCCTTCCAGGAGCCCTGGGATGGTGATGTCACTCTTTGCTGTGTCTTATCAGCAGCACAGGAGCTTGTTTAACTATATGACTGAAAAACTTTAACCATTTATAGCTCCATACCCTTCTGCCTTACTGTTTAAAACATAGCACTAACAGGCTCAACTAGGAATAACAGAACTGATATGCTGTAGAACCACCCACAACCTAAACAGGAAGTGACACTGACTTTGAAGAGCAGGCTCTGTGAAACAGCATGGCGAGGATTTCTTTCAGTATTTACATATAACCCTATATATCACAGGCTCACCTTCTCTCTTCTATCATATAACCCTATATATCACAGAGCTCAGCTTCTCTCCCTCTAGCATATAACCCTATATAGCACAGAGCTCAGCTTCTCTCCCTCTAGCATATAACCCTATATATCACAGAGCTCAGCTTCTCTCCCATATAACCCTATATATCACAGAGCTCAGCTTCTCTCCCATGTAACCCTATATATCACAGAGCTCAGCTTCTCTCCCTCTAGCATATAACCCTTATATATCACAGAGCTCAGCTTCTCCCCCTTTATACACCTGCTATCAGCAGAGAGACACAGGTTCTCTAATTTCCCTTCTACTCGACACCCAAAATTTTCACAGACCCCAGCTTCTTCTTCCTTACTGCATATTATCCCTATATGATCACGAGTCGGGCATTTTAATTCTAAATCATATATGACAAAAAAAAACACAAGACTCAGCTTCCTCCCTACATATAACCCTATAAAATCCAGACCCAGTTTCTCCCCCATATAACCCTATAATCACAAGCTCGCTTCTCTCCCTCTAGCATATAACCCTATAATCACAAGCTCAGTTTCTTCCCCCTATCCATCCTGCTCTTCCGGCCCATAAACGAAAAGGGTTTTCTTTTAAAAGTTTTAAACCCCCTTCTAGCTCTGCACCGCATATTTCATAACTCCTACATGTGGCTGTGCTGTGCTGTATTGCAGTGCATTATATAAGTGATCAGGAGATTGAAAATTCAAGTCATAGTGGGACTATAAAAAAAAAACAAAAACAAATGAATCCCCCTCATTTACAAAGTCCTTAATTTTTAGCAAAAGCAGAAACATCGATCCAACTTTTTTTCTATGAACATTTGATTCATGTTATTTTTTCCAACTTTATAAGAAATCCGCGCGCAGTGTGTAAACTAATAAAACGCCTTAAAGTCGCCTTCAAATGACGTGTGTGAATCCAGCCTAAGGAAACTTCCAGCCATTCTATTCACAATTTTTCATATTCAGGACATGATAAAACACAAACTGGGTAATCGGATATGCCACAGCTCCATAAGAAATCTGTATTAAGACATTCTGCCATATATAGATCACTGCAGGGGCAAATAACGCCCCAGGCTTGGCCCATCACCTGCAGTTATCATATCAATAGACAGGTGGCTAACCTCTGTAAGTGCCTGTCACATGAATCCTCTGGGGCAGAGAGACCCGTGCGCCTGATGATCAGAATTGTTGTAGGGTATTTATAGGGTTAATGTGTATGTCTCAGGGAGACTCCATCAGTATAGCAGGTGCTGAAACCTTTTCATAATCTAATGTTGCATAATTACAACCATGGACAGACTGTAAAGACATTTCTTGTTATTATGCCATCAGTTTCATGATTTAGGTGGGACTTCCACTGATGTCGTGAATGGACAGGCCAAAAAAGAAGCAGGCGGGCATAGAATTGTATATAGAAAAGGCTATGCTCTGTGTGTATACATATTAGAAAAAGCAACAATGCAAATAACTGGCGTGCACACTCAATAAATGACAATACTTTATTATAATTATCGTGAACAATAGATTTTAAAAACAATTAAAAACCTGCCCAATTTCCGATCTCTCCCTGCAAAAAAACCCAAACAACTAACCATTTCTCCAGCATTACATGCAGTAAATAGTGTATTAAAACTATGTTAATTTTAAAATCCGGCGATATTTAAACTTAACCGTACTGCCGTTTTTTGTGCAGTTTCTGTGCAAAAAAAGCGGGGGGATTTTGGATTCCTGACAGTCCAGTACATGGGCTGCACATGAATCCCATGGGAAACTGGTGAAGCAAGAACAAGTTCTACCTTCTGCCAGACTGCAGCTTTAGTAGAAAACCAGTGCTGTGTAGACTACAATATGGATTTTCTATTGAAGTCGTCTACACAGCGCTGGATACAGTTGGATTTTCAGCGGATACAAAAGACTGAATCTGCTGAAAATCCAAAGAGAATCCAGTGCTGTGTAGACATAAGCTAAGGGTATGTTTACATGGCTGATTTTGAGGCTGTTTTCGGAGCCTCCAAAATGCCCCAGGTTCATTTTCATTGATTGATGAAGTGCACACACAGCGAGGTTTTCACGTGGGTTGGTTGAGGGGACCAACCTATTCAGGCCCAGAATGAATAAGGGGCCGTTTACACGGTACAGGGCAGATACCGGTCAGTTTATCCAACTGGTATTTGTCCTGTTTTCGTGCCATGCACACGGCCACCAGGGGACGGCTTTTGTCCACAGTTTGCGGAGAAAATCCCTCCCCTTCACAGACATATTCATCTTCCGTTCTATGTTTTTCGGACGCCGGGTGGAAAATCCATGCAGTGGGGAGCGCTGCACGGGTTTTCCATTAAGGTCTGTGTAAAAGTTTTTCAGCCGGTTTTCAAAACCAAGAACCGGCTGAAAAACCGTGCCGTTGAGACAAGCCCTAAAAGGGTGTCCACACAGATGCACAGCTCTCCATTTACTTCTGTGGGAATTAGAGGATCAACTAAACAATCGTTTTTGACATGTGTAAATCTTCTAGCGGTGGGACTCACAACGGTTCAACATTGTAACAGAAATTATGATGACTGCTTTCATTTTTCATGGACCAATCCTGTAGATGAAAAAGATCACCCATCTGCAGTTTCCCCTAGGTTCACTAAGTAACCACCCACAGTCCCAGGTAACTAAGACTGTAGGAGGTTCAGGCAAGACTCCATCACTTCGTATCAGCACGAGGTCAGTGGACCACCATTTTTTAATTAGGAACTACATGGACAACCCCATGAAAGTAATAATCACGCTAAGGGTATGTTCACTCGGGGTAGTTTCGGTGTGCATTTCGCCATGTAATTGCACTCTAATACGGGCGAGATGCGTGCCGAAACTAAGGTAATCCATAGCACTCAGAGAACTATGGATTACGCCTCTTCTCCCCGCTCATACAATACGATCGTATTGTACGCGCAGGGAGATAAGTGACGTCAATTATTCACGGCAAATACGCGGCGCGAGTAATTAATGTCAATGGGGCCGGCGGGCTGCGGGAGTACGCGCGTATTAGCAAGAGCTCCTGATACAAACGACGTACTGTGGCGCGTACTGTACGTGCCACAGTACATGGTGTGAACATACCCTAACACTGCCAAATGAACTATACGGTAGATGGACAGGCTCTGTAACAGTAAATCAACAACCATGCCCATACAGGACAGCTGGCAATTAAGAAAACATGTGGCAATACTTGCCTGTCCTCTTTGTTGATCTGGTCCCCAAACCCCACGGTGTCCACAATTGTCAGTTTCAGGTGCACATTGCTCTCTTGAAGCTCATATGTTCGTGGTCTTAACCGTACTCCATTCTCATAATGGCTGGCCTCTTCCGTTTCAAACGTGGTGTTAAAAAGGGTGTTCATTAATGTAGACTTTCCAATGCCAGTTTCCCCTAGACAACAAATCAGACCGGCTCATTCAATGGAGGATAGGACAACAAATTCCTGAGGTCATCTAAATGATTAAGTGGACTTCATACATTAGGGCACAGCTTAAAAGGCTCTCTACTTTAGAAAGAAAAGCTAAAGTCTGGGTTCGGGTTTCCAATGGGCAAAAGAAGCAACTGCATATGGATGGCCTTAAGGGTCAAGGCTTAATTAGTGGTCGTTGGTGAAGCAGTCTACATTTAAAATTTAGTTACAGGTAATATAAATGAGCAAAGGAGTAATTTCAGCTGTTTCGACATCTCTATCTTAATAAATGAAACTCTGTGTTGTAAGGTTCCTATGTTACTCCTTCTAGAAATGTATCACATAAGTGACAACTAGGGGTGAGATGTATGAATGGGGGCTGCGCCAGAAGTCTGGTGTATTTTCAGCCCGACATCAGGCGCAGCCCCGTTCACATTGGTGAAAAGCCTCCCAAACACCACTATCAGGCGCACTACAGAGCGCCACCGGCACTTTGTAATGCACCTGATTTCGGGGGGCATGCGGGAGGCGGGGGGCACTAGAACTGTAAAAAGCTATATATTTTTAGCTTCGCTACACCAATTCTAGGAGCATTACTGCTGGAACAGGTAAACCACTTTCAAAGTGGTATACCTGAGCCAGAAATATTGTCCTAGCGCTAGAATACGCCTGATTTATGACCTGCTGTAGAGCAAGTTCATAAATCAGGCGCATTCTATGCTATTATAATGCGCATGAATGTTGGCGTTTACATGCCAAAATTCATACATGTCACCTTAGGTGTTCTCAGTCTGGGGGAGGAAGGGGTGTCCTTATGCAGTCTGATGCTTTCAAATCAGTGCCAACTAGGCCAGATTTTATAGGGACACACCCCATTGACAAGGAGATCATAACATGCAGTTTTCAATTTATTCATAAACGTTCAGAAGGAATAACTGAGGATTGGCACAAGCCCGAGCTGCCAGAAATGATATTCTATAATGAATTCATGGATTCAATAAAACAGACATGTAAAGAGGGCTGAAAGATGTGATTTAAAAGGGTTTTCTGAGATTAAGATATTGATAGCCAATCCTTACGATAGGCAGGAGGCGACTCAGTGTAGAGAATGGGCCATCAATATTCTCATCTTGGAAAACCTCTTTATGCATTGATAAAAAATATAAAGATGTACTAAGTGTAGCTAAATAGTCAAACTATTAGAACAGATGTCAGAGCTGTAAATCCAGGGTTTAGTCCTTAAAGGGGTTTTGCCACACTGTAATGTTGATGTGGGATCCTTCAAAATGGGTATTTAATCACTTTTCTAAATATATGTGATTAAAAAAAGTGAAGCCTGAGAGAGCTACAGGCTGCCTTACCTGCCCTTAGTTACTTAAAAGTTTGCATTAGATAGGACCAGGCAGAGTGACAGGAGCTGAACTGGCCCGGCTTGCACTGAGAACACTTCTTATCTGATGAAAGGGAGCTGAAGTTGCTTTCCAGGCACCTGTTAGAAATATGTTGTGTTTTGTATACAGAATCCACTAGTTGTAGTGTGATTATCTGAGTAGATCCCTGCTTTATCTGATGACAGAGAACAAGAAGAAGCTTTCAAGCTGCTGTGGAGAAAAGGTGTTTTTTGTATACAGAATCCAATAGTTGTAGTGTGATTATTTGAGTGAACATTTCACGCGATCCCTTATGCATGGCTCTGTGCTCTGACCAGCTCTCTCTCAGCTCAGCCTTGGCTTGTTTACATTTGCTTCTTAGCAGATAAGGCACGTCCTGGCAAAACCGCTTTAAGGACAGTAGTGGTTTTTAATTTTTTTTTTTTTATCTTATGCCTGCAGTCAGCCATATTGAGGTTGTCTGTGCATCTTTTAGGTCAGACAGAATGTCTATAATGTAAAGAGATGCTGGAGATACCTAAAAGAAACTGCCGGCAGTAATTTGGTTACACTCATGCTAGACAGTACAACATTCCTAACACTGTCACAAGGTCACAGGACATGTATCCCAACAGAGATGAGTGGTTATATAGTGCAGATCTCTAACTGAAGGACTGATGAATAGGAAGTGGACTGGCCGCTCCCATGTAACTGCTAATTAGTGGAAGGGAGAAGCACAGGATCAGGGAAGAGATTAGTACAGCCAGTCCCCGGGTTGCGAACAGGATAGGGACTGTAGGTTTGTTCTTAAATTTAATTTGTATGTAAGTCGGAACAGGGATATCTATTAAACGTAACTCCAGCACAAAAGGTTTTTTTTCCTTTTGGATAGTGCAGGGAAGGGTTTTTACCTTTGTTTTGCTGTCTGTGCCCTTGTTAAGAAGCTTTAATCTCATTTCACCTCATGTGCTTCTGTGGCATGCTGGAACTTGTCGTTCCACAGCTACTATCTGCTGTGGAACATGGAGCTACAAGTGCCAGCATGCCCCATAAGTCTCTGTTTGTAACTAGGGGACAGATGTAAATCCGAACGGTATAAGTTGAGGACTGCCTGTATAGTGCTAAATGCCATGGCTAGAACAGATATTCAGACACTGTGCTTAGTACAGTTTTGTAGGAACTATGGAGAAAAAACACTGTTCAATGGGTGGTACTGTGGCAACGTAACACTGTATAACCAACAATATAGGGGTGGATGGCCATATACTATGAGAATTGCGTGGTCAGATTTTAAATTATATACTATATATACACAATATAACTAAGATAGTGCTATTACTAAGGACAGACTTGTCCGAAACTCGTCAGCGTACAGATAAGATGTTGCACTGCTGATAGCATGTTGTCAACCAATGTTCACATTCTATAAGGAATCAGTTTAATATTGTTCAAATAAAGAAACAGATAACTTTTTTTTATCCAGATTGGAGGCTGTTGCTTTTACTTGAGTCTTAGCTAATATAGTGTTATGCAGCCACATTTATATTACAATATAAAGTAATGTAGTATTCATATACACACACACCCCGCACATACAAACTCTCCAAGTTTAGAGACACAATCAAGTCTAAATCAACATATCAAATCTAAGGTGAAAATGGCTTCCAGGACATTTTTGAAGCTTTATGAGATTTCAGCTAGGCAAGCTGCTCAATGTCTAATAAGAAATCTTCATCACACGTATAACAGCCATAAATCTTAGGTGTAGGAATGACAAGTACAGTAATTCCAAATGCAAGCTACCCCAGTGACCTGACATCTACATAGCAATCAGGCATTTACCAACATGTTTGACATATTTCAGGAAATGCCGAGGTTCTGCTGACAAGGAGATTCCCATCTCTGTAAATGAGCCAAGTATACAGGGTGGATTTGCTAATCTGCATTCCATGTCTTCTGCAGAGATCTTGGGTAAACACTAGAAGCTCCACCTTTTAGGATCTTGAGTACACCACCAATCTTAAAGGGATAAAAATGTCCTAACACTTGCATTAGGAATTCCCTAGATACAACCAAACCTGCTCATAGGGAGTACATAAAATCCAGAGCTCCTAAAACTAGGTCAGAAGAGCAACCATCAATATGTTACAAATCCAAAGTTGTGGATTTTGCTGCGCATCTGCAGCAGAATCCACAATAATAAACTTTTACTGTGGGCTGTGACCTCCTAAGGAAATCAATGGGGAAAAACCGCAGAGGAGCCGGAACAGAAATTGAAAGCTGCAGATTTATAACCCACCACGCAGGTCAATTTCTGTGATTATTTTTTGAGAACTCTTTTAAAGCAGGACAGCTCTCTTGTAAGCACAATTTTGTATTTCATCTATTACTACTTTTGCATTTCATCTAGTATGAATAGTAGTACTTCACTAACTTCCTATTAGGACTGTGGTTGGAAGTGACAGTTTATACTCAACTCCTTGTATGGTCCTTGAATGGAGTAATACCATCATAAAATCCAAAAGTATCAACCAATTCTTAAGATTTTGGAGCAGGATCTTTGCATAAAATCATCATTGATCAGACTTCAACATATCCAGTCAATGAGCTGTTCCTGGGCTCTAGCAGCTCATGATAGAAGTCTGATTAGACTTCTATCATGCATCTGCAGAAAACTATGTAGTGGTCCCAGCTCTATTCAGGTCATTGACCAGGTCCTCCGGTGTAGTTCTGGGCCGATTCCTGAGCTTCCTCAGAATCAACCTTGCCCCACAAGGCGAGATCTTGCTTAGAGACCCAGACCAGGGAAGATTGATTGTGTTTCTTCCACTTTTTAATAATTGCACCAATTGTTGTTGCCTTCTCACCAAGTTGCTTGCTTATTTTCCTGTAGCCCACCCCAGCCTTGTGCAGGTCTACAATTTTGCTCCTGGTGTCCTTAGACAACTCTTTGGTCTTGACCATGGTGGAGAGGTTGGAGTGTGATTGATTATGTGGACAGGTGTCTTTTATACAGCTATCGAGTTCAAACAGGTACAATTAATACAGGTAACGGGTGCAGAGTAGGGCGGATTCTTAAAGAAAAACTAACAGGTATGTGAAAGCCCAAATTCTTGCTGGTTGGTAGGTGATCAAATTCTTATTTCATGTCATAAAATGCAAATTCATTATATAAAAATCACAAAATGTGTTTTTCGGGATTTTTATTTTAAGTTCTGTTTCTCACAGTTGAAGTGTTCAATACAAAACAAATTACAGACCTCTTTTCTTTGGGAGTGGGAAAACTTGCAAACTCGCCAGTGTATCAAATCCTTATTTTCCTCACTGTATGTGTATACAGTATATATACAAACACACAAATAATACATACAAAAATACCTAGATAGACAGACAGATAGATAGGTAGAAACACACACGTAAAAACATTTAAAAAAAGGAAGAGTGTTAAACTTACCGACACATAAAATGTTGAAGCAGAAGCCTTGGCCAACCGATTTACTAACAAGCTGGTCTGGAAGGCTGTCAAAACCCACATGGCCACTCAGTGAGAGGTTGCGTTTGTCTTCATTCTGTCGTGAAACAGAGATCAGTTAATGAATAGGAATAGTTATAGGAGTACCCATGTAGTTAAATCAGTTACCATGTTACTGGGATCAGAAAGACAAATGTTATTTGGTGCTATTAGTCCCCATCTGCACATTCCAGACACGCCGTTAATTAGGAAATAGACATGAATGGAAAAATGTGAACTTGCAAGAGATCATAAGCCCACAGCGTACAGAAGTCAGCAAATAATGAGCCATAATAAACACACATCTGAAGATTTATACTTAATCAATTGACAGCATTGTTTAAATGATGAATGTACAGGCAGTCCCTGACTTACACCGTTCCGACTTACATCCATCCCCTAGTTACAAACGAAGACTTATGGGGAATGCTGGCACTTGTAGTTCCATGTTCCACTGCAGATAGTAGCTATGGAACGACAAATTCCAGCATGCCACAGCAGCACAAGGTGAAATCTTCTTAACTGTGCACAGACAGTAAAACAGATGTAAAAACCCTTCCCTGCATTGTCCAAAACTAGAGTTACATTTAATAAATATACCTGTTCCGACTTACATACAAATTCAACTTAAGAAAAAAACTACAGTCCCTATCCTGTTCATAATCTGGGGACTGCCTGTATATTTAATATATAACTACCTTGGGTATCTTGTGTTCACAGTGACCAAGTGCGAATTATATATTAGTCCATTCCCTGACGTTCCTCTTCCCCCTTTCACAGTGTTGTATGGGTCGCCCCATGATCACATACTTACACTAAGGCCTCGTTCACACGGCTTATTTTGCCGCGGATTGGCGCCGTACTCCGCGCCGGATTTGCGCTGCAGTACGGCGCCAATCCGTCGGCGTAATTACGGTAATCCACTGCTCTCATAGAGAACAGTGGATTCCGTCGCTCCTCCCCGCACGGCGAATCCGACGCGGGGGGAGAAAGTGACATGCACATTATTTACGTAAACAATGCATTGTCTATGGGGCCAGGGAGCGGCGCCCCCCGCTGCGCTCCTGCCCCGCCCCTTATTCACGGCGGATTTGTGAGCGCACAAATCCGTTGGGAATAAGCCATGTGAACACGGCCTAAAACCGATTAATGCATCACTGCAGCCGATGGGGAATATTAGACCCACATGTTGGGAGAATGACGCAGTACATATAAAATGGACCATGGTCTTTGGAAAGTGGTCCTTAACTATTTTTATCCTACAAAAGTAACCAGTCATTGAATCCTTTATGTTCTCCCATAGGAAGTCTCCCAGCTGTTAACAGCCCTTCATAAATGATCTAATACCCAACCACCACTACCTATCTCTTACTTGTCTGCCTGTGTATGCTTCAGACTTTACTCCTTTGGGTATAGGAAGTCTTAGCACGGATCTGCTACTCCCCACTACATATTAAACTAAAGAAAGAGGAAGTCCTATAGAACTTAACTTTTATTAGAGCTATCAATAAAAGAATGTCTCTCCACAAGGAAAGGAAGGCAATATGTGCTATAAATACCAGAAAAACAAAAAGATGTGATTAGAAAAAATATAACCTATTGCACCCTAACAAAGTGACTAAATCCTAGCCTATCAAAAAACAGGAAAGGTCGCCCTGATAAGGGCGTACCTGACAGGAACCTGTCCCTAAATGTCCCTATGGTCCCAACCCGACATGTTTCGACCGGCCCCTTATTTCTATCTCACCGATCACCTCAGGGGGTAAGTTTGGGACAATAGATAGAATAATAGACCATGGGTACAGGTATGTATATAATCATAAACTGTTAGGCGGTGTACTAAGATGGTTCAAAGAAATACACACAAAAATACAGAGAACAGACTCACCATAATGCAATATTATGTTAAATAAAGAAATGAGAGCCTTATAAGCACAAGTCACAGTACCTTAAATGCATCTATAAATAGCATTATGTGTGCAATAGCAGTCATGGGACAAGGTATGGTCCTCTCCAGTTTCATGCAAAGCCGTATCTCGGCCGCCCGATCCCGGGACTTTACAGCATCAGCTGTGTACAAATGGAGAGACTACTGAGGGATAGGTGCCTGACAGGTACGCCCTTATCAGGGCGACATTTCCTGTTTTTTGTTAGGCTAGGATTTAGTCACTTTGTTAGGGTGCAATAGGATATATTTTTTCTAATCACATCTTTTTGTTTTTCTGTTATTTTTAGCAAATATCACCTCCCTATTCCTTGTGGAGAGATATTCTTTTATTGATAGCTCTAATAAAAGTTAAGTTTTATAGGACTTCCTCTTTCTTTAGTTTAATGTATTTGTGGTCAAGAGGCATTCAGTGATTTAGCTTCCGTTACTATTGTATCGGCTTACGGGGCTATTTGTCTATATCCCCACTACATACCAACAAGAACTTTGAAAATGCTGTCTTCAGCCAAGACCAAGACATGTTTCAAAGGTTGTTTAGGGGTAAAGACACCGACTTGCAGGGTAGCTATCCCCAATTGGTGGCACTAGAGAAAGAGTATTTTCCTCCTTCTAACAAGAGCCAAGTTGCGATGGCGAGATGACTGGGTCAAAAGCATCACCAAAATGGTACGTCGTATGGAGTGTTCTTCATATGTAGTGGTCACCAAAACTGAGCCATAGAACAGGATCATGAACAACCAAGGCTCATTGACACACATGGGGAGCGCAACCTCGCTCATCTCATCCAATCCCACAGAAAAGCTACAGTTATAAAAACTGCTGAAAATAGTACTGGCTAGGATTGAAAAGTACATTGCTGAGAAAGCACACACAACGCAGACCAGTCAAATTGCCCATGCTGACTTCTGTCTACTACTAGAAGCAATTAAAATGGTAGCAAAGGTCTGTGAGCTGAAAAAAGGAGCCTAGCCTGATGCATCAAGCTTTGTGTAGACAGCTGGGTGACTGGGCATTGGGTACCTGATGAAAAGTTGGCACCGGGATGCATTGGAAATAAAACAGTCAGAGGCAGAATGATGCTCTGGTCTATGTTCTGCTGGAAATCTTTGGGTACTGGTATTAATGTGGATGCTAATTTGACATGAAACAACTATATACTGCCCAAATAAATCTTTTTATGGTCACAATATTAGTCAATCTTATTGTGATCATAAATGCATCTGTGACTGGAAAATAACAGAATCGCCATACTTCGAGGATCTTTGGTCTACTTTTCACTTCATAGCATATATAACAAATCACAGATATGACACTAATCAATGTTTGCTGAACATTCTAGCTTCATGAATCATATCTCCCACAAAATAAAAAAAAATATTTTAAATTAATGGCAGGTGTTTTTCCAGATAAAATAAAAAACATTTTTTTTATTCCCCTAGTATTCTGCATATCTAAAATGAATACTGAGACAAGTCTAAAAAGGAACACGAAATGCTCCCTTGTAACGGTAGACTACAGACTGGAGATGTTGGACTTGGCCAATTGAAAGAAAACATGTTTCCAACAACAAAGGTGTCAGCTGAACTGTTAACGATTAAAAAACTCCTTTACAATTAAAATTTAATGCAGAGTGTGGCAAAAGAAGTTGCTTGTTAGTCAGCTGTGTCTAAAATGTAATGCAAGTGTAAGCAAAATGGAAAGATTAAAACAGGAAAACATACGGGTGGAGCAAAGAAGATGTCAAAGTGTCAGGATTGAAAACTAAAAGCCATATACATTGCAAAGAGTAAAAGAAACAGTAAAAGTAAATTAAACCCTAATGCAATGAAACAGGAGTCAATGTTTGTAAAAAATACAAATGAAAAAAAAACACGACCATTAGGGTATGTTCACATGGCAAATTTTTATGCTGTTTTCACGGCAGTTTCAGCACACTCTGTCCACAAAACAGCTTTAAAAAGGATTGGAAAATGCCCCTCGTTCATTTTTATTGATTACTATATGAAAACCGCACTGTCATTCATATGACGCGGTTTTGTACTCGCTTTTTACCGGTGCTGAAAGATAAGCAACGTCAATTCTTGAGGTGTTTTTGCGAGTAAAATACCCATAGGGATCAAAGGAGAGCTTCAAACAGCAGCCAAAACGCCTCAAAGTGGGGCATGATTTTGATGCAGATCCGCAACCAAAAACCGCCCTGGCAAAAAAATTGTGTTGCCATTTAAAAAAAAAAAAAAAAAGTTTGAAAATCATCAAAAACCGTATAGAAAAACCATCAAATCCTAGTCAAAAACTCCTCCAAAAACAGTAAAATATGAGGCAGTTTTTAGGTGAGTTTTTGAAGCCAGTTTCGGCGATTAAAAATAAGTGTCCAAATCAGCTGTGTGGACATACCCTAAGGAATTGGCTGATTTAAATGTGATTTACATATATAAATGCAATTTAAAACCAGCAGTAACACCTAAATTGGTTACAATGGGCTAAAGAGAAGCTGTCATGGAGTGTGGAGGATGGGATAAAGGTGATACTTCGGGATATTCACCAATCTGTAGTTGACAAAGACAGGATGATGAAACTTTTGTTTCGTGCTGGTTTAATGAAGCATTTTTGGAGTGTTTCCGCTCCCAAAACTTCACCTGAAACACACTACTTCAGAAGAGGTTTTTTCGAGGAGTTTCTCGGCGAGGTTTTGGATTAGAAGCGTGTAAAAACCTCGTTGTGTGTGAACTACAACAAGGTTTTACATAGGAATCAATTAATTGAACTGGGGAAGCGTTTTGGACGATGTTTCGGGCAAGGAAACACTCCGAAAACCTCGTCCAAATAAGCCGTGTGAACAAGTCCTTAGAGCTTTTTTCTAGGAAAAGGCATGTCAGCTGAATGATATGTCCAGCCAACAGTCCACATCTAAATTAGACTCAAGATTTATAATGTAAAATTAAATGACCCCCTCCCTCCGCCCCCTTCCCTCAAGAAAAAAACAAGTTCATAAGGGGTTGTTCACATGTCGATTTTGGATACGAAAATCGCATCCAAAAATGCAGCGGTGATCGGATCCTAAACGTATCCAACATGTAGCTGCGTGTTTGGATATGTGTTGGATGCAGCAGGACCACACCTTATAGTTTTAAAGAGGTTTCCTGCTGCGTCTTTCGGACCAAGAATTGAAAGACTGATCCGACAGACGCAATGAGACACGCATTGGCGATCACGCGTGTGAACACTGATGCGTGTTTCACAGTTAAAGCAAAGTAATCTAAAAACGTATGTTCACACGGACTCAACACGCCGTGTGAACATACCCTTACAAAACTCATCTGATCTGATCTGTCGACTGCTCTTCAAGTTAGTCCCAATAATCTTCACTAACAGCAGATATTATTATTAACGAAGTTCAGGAGGTCAAAAAAGCATGAGGAGCAACAAAGTACTGAATGGAATTTTTGATTGAAGATTCAAATTTTTTTCTTGATCAAGAGAACACATGCAATTAATTAAAATGATTTCCTTTCATTGGTGCAAGGTACATTTGATAAAGCCAGAGTGTTCACCTGTAATACAAACATCATTCTGCGTCACATCTGTGACCTGTGAATTTGTCATGAAGTAAAATATATTTGGTGACCATTTTGTTTTTATAAGTAGGAACTTCATAATCTTCGTCAATGGTTGAAGTTCTTACTAAATCTCCGTTTTCCTCTTCACAAAACTCCCCTCCCCACATTAAACGGGTTGTCTAACCACGCTGTTTCAGAGTCAAAAACAGCTTTCATTCAAGCAGCCTGCCTCTTCCTGGTCAAGCTTTGTCTGATTCTATGGCAATAATTAGCATATCAGCTCCGTATTCACAGGTCAGAGTTAATTACTCTGACATGAGAGCAGGAGATGTTTATCTCAAGTCCAGAGTAGTTCCAGAGCTAAAGAGAACAAAAAATAGTCTCGTTTGTTAGATCAGATAACACTCAAGAGCTTAAACTGCTGGCAGTTCTGTGTGCTGACGTCATCCCTGATATCAAATAAGAAAAAGCAGGGCAGAGCAGGTCGGTAACCCCAGTGCCCTTTTATCTCCTCAACAAAAAAAAAAAAGTGAAGCAATATATTTGGAAAATGTCTTCATTTACTGTTCACTACATGTTGAAAGCTAATCTTTTTAGCGAAACAACCCCTTTAAAGGACAGAAACACTACAAGCAAAGCCTTTCAGTAATAAAATATCTATCACTATGTAAAGACCCATAAAACAAGATCTATGGGTTTAATTAAGAGCCTCCATCATAACCAGTCCTGAAGATTACACTGCAAAAGTATAAACTGGAAGTAGAAAAAGAAAAAAATGTTATTCTCCATACAAATAATCTCCATGAATCTGAAATTTGAAAATAAACATGAAACGAGATGTAGGTGAAGAGAGAAGGAAACTGCCGTTTTATATGGTTATGCTTTTCATCTCAAAATAGCTCAGTACATCACGATTTGACCAAAAAATGTGTGCACACTTAAAAAGTCACACACAGCGGGCACAGGATGTACGTGAATAAAGAGCAGAGCTGGAACATGCTGAGCAGCCTCCGAGCCCTGCACACACAAAGCTAACGCAAAAAGAAAACTACAGATCTATTTATGTCTGTTATTAGAAGCATAGCTCTGTCTAGTTATAGCAAGATATTTTACCAGGCAGTATGGCTCCCATTTTTCACATTTAGGATCAAAGGAGAAAGCCTGAAGACAACCATGTAAGCACAGGGATGTTGCCTTTTTATTAGGCTTGAATCCAGAATCAAGGAGACCTGTCCATACCCCCTTAAAGGGGTTGTCTCACTACAAGGATTGCTTTTTATGTTAAAGATCTTGCAAAAACAAGTCATTTTGCAATATATGTTCATTAACAGCATCCTACCTATTCCTACATATCCCCTCTTGTATGGGCTGCAGCAGCTCCTCAGGTCACTATAGCTACAGACCTGTTCAATCTCTCCTGATAGGCTTCTAGCGCTGGTAGTTATAGCTAGAGACCTGGCTTCTACTGCAGCCTAGTAGAAGCCAGTAAACACTCCCTTGAATTCAAAGGGCATGTCCCCATGGCACAGGTTTGCGACTGTTTTTTCAGACGGTTTGCGGTTTTGAAGACTGTCTGAAAAACCGGCCGCAAACGAGCACAATGGGATCCTATGGAAAACCCGTGCAGCAGTCCCCACTGCACGGGTATTCTGCCCAGTGGTTTTTCCGCCCGCGGTCCGGCCGCAATACATTGTGCTAGCACAATCTTCCGTCCGGTTTTCAGACGTATTATGTGCAAGTGAATGTGAAGAGGGAGGGCTCTTCTCCGCTCATCGCAGAGAAAACCCGCTCCCCCTTCCCCCCACGGCCGTGTGCACTGCACACAAACTGGACAAATATTGGTTGGATAAACCAACCGGTATTTGTCCATTGCTGTGTAAACGGGCCCAACGTGAAAGCAAAAAAACAGGACGAATCAATGGAGTACTCTTTAAGTGTATGTCTTCTACATGGAATGGTTTTTCAGTTGGATTTCGGATTTGAAAACAGTCAAAATCCGACTGTAAAACCATCCCCATAGACCTCAATAGTAAATCTGAGCTGTAGTCCACACAGTTCGAATTTTTTTGAGGGCAGATTCCAAAATCAAAAAACATTGAACATGTCCAATAATCCGCCGTATTTCACTCTGAAAACAGCAGAAAAATTAAGACTGAAGTCAGTGGGACTGCTAGAAAACCTAGAAAACCAAATGGAAAGCTTTGTGATCGTATTTTGCCGCAGATTTCGGATTCGGTTTTTCAATCTCTGTGTAGATATATCTACACAGAATAGTTATATATGTCGCAAGGAAATGATAAAATAGGGATTTGATAAAATTGGTAAGGGACATGATTCATCTTTTCACTAAAACAGCTCAGGGATTTGATCAAATCACTGACTTTCTTTAGGGAAATCACCCCACAGAGTTGTTACTTTAACATCTTCAGTGATTTGATCATCTCCCTTAGGGTATGTTCACACGGCTTATTTTGGGGCGTATTTCGCCGTGTATTGCGCTTAACACGCGGCGAAATGAGCCCCGCAATTACGGTAATCCATAGCCCTCATAGAGAAGTATGGATTACGCCTCCTCTCCCCACTTGTACAATACAATCATATTGTACGCGTGGGAGGATAAGTGACGTCAATTATTCGCGGCGATTATGCGCCACAAGTAATGGATGTCTATGGGACCGGCAGGCTGCTGACCCCCCGCACTGTACGTGCCACAATACACTGTGTGAACATACCCATAGGGATTTGATCAAATCCCTATTTTCATCATTTCCCTGCGACACACACATATACATATATGGTTAGGATTATCTACAGATATCTCTATCTATAAAAAAAAATCTTAGCTACATCTATAGATATTTCTAATGATACATATTTCTATTGTTATATTTAAAGAAATATCCATCTATATATAGAGACAACTATTGTGCAGATAGATCTCCGTGTAACAAAAAGTCATTGAAAAACCAAAGCCGAAAACCGTGACAAAATCTAAGCCAAAAAACCAAGTAAAAATCATGTTATTACTGTCCAAACACCAATTCAGAATCCTACAGTTTTTTGTCCTTTGTCTACGTTTACAGTCGAATTTTTTAAGCAGATTCAGTATTTAAAATCCGCAAAAATTCCACTGTATAATCATCCACATAGACCTCAATAGAAAATCTGAGCTGTAGTCTACAAAGATTTGAACCAATGGTTTTGAAAAAAATAAAAATAAAAATTAGAACATGTTTTATAGTTCACTGTAAAATGGGGATTATAGTACTGTTCTATTGAAAGAGTCGCTCGACATTCGTAAAAAGCCATACAAAACAAAAAAAAAAAAAATGGACAAAAAAAGAAAACCAACTGTAAAATATTGGTCGGATTCTAATTCAGATTCCGAGCAGTATTTTACACCTTGCCGTATAGATGCAGCCTTAGGGTACGCCCACAGAAATTGACATGTTTTGGTTTTAAAAATCCGCACAGCAAGTCAATTTGCGTGCAGAAAATTTCCACCACATGGTAATGAAATTTTTATAAGTCTCAACCACATCTTTCGTATTTTTCAAACAGAATTTTGCACAAAAAATCCACAGCAAATCCATCCTAAGTCCATTCTCCCTTAAAAGGAAACGGACAACCTGATGCGACTTATTCTGAAGCGCTGCACCGTGTAAATAAAAGTGGTAAGCCAAGAAGAGGCAAAATAGTCAAAGAGGTGGCTGCTTGCTGGCTTTTCCTGAACCACTGGCCTAGATTGACAGTCAAGTCTCTCCCTATTTGTGTCAGGTGATATGACAACACTTCTTGTTCCTGAGCTCTAAGAGCTCAGTGTTAATATATACTATATACACAATGTATAAAACAATCTCTTCTTTTATTTTCTCACCCTAAGGGTATGTTCACACAATGAGGATTTCTAGATGAATCCCATGTGAATTCTGCCTTGAAATCCTAATTGAAATCTATCCGCATTGACCGAGACACGATGTTTTTAACATAAAACAACAGATAATAAATGGGAGATCTTTATAAACATCTGAGGTGCCCACTGTGAGAGGTACATACCTTATGGTAATAATGTGATTAGAAACAGGAAAAACCCAATGTGGATCACGAGAAATGTAAAGGAGGTAATAAATAAAAAAGAAAGCGTTTCATCTACTAAACCAGGAGGGCAGTGAACAGGCACTTAAAAACTATAAGGAGAAAAAGAAAATATGTAAAATAATGATAAAGACAGCAAAGCTGGAGACAGAAAGGCAGATTGCCATAGAAAGTAAAAACTGAAAAGGTTGGCCCTTTGAAAAGTAGTGAGGGAGTTATTGTAGAGGGCAATGAGGAGAAAGTAAACCTATTAAACAATTTTTTCTCCTCCGTATTTACCGAAGAAAATGACCTGTTGATAAGAAAAGGGATGAGGTAAACTCCCCCTTATATGTTTCTTGTCTAACCAAGGAAGAAGTGCAGTTTCGCCTTAAAATAGACAAATCACCAGGTCCTGATGGTATACACCCCCACATCCTAAGGGAAATAAGTGATGTGATAGGCTGCCGGAAGCTGGAAATCACTTACTATACTGAAGATAGGAGCTTCTGTGGGTCATGTACTCTACACACAATGTACAAGAAAGAAACGGGCTGGGGCCCTCACCTGGCATGTGTAAAGAGCAGTAGTACCGCAGACTAGACTATCAATCACTGCATGTACTTCTCTAAGACAGATGATTTACAAATAAAATGTTCAGGATAATTGGCTGGATAAGTGTCACGGACACTGTATCTTGAAACCACACTCAACATACAATGTCAGAGGAACGACCATTGTATCTTGAAAATATCATATCCTGAGGCCATTGTAACTTGGGGGATAATTGTATTGAACTGCTGGAGCCCAGCAATAGCTTGTTGATGGTATACTAGTGCATCTCAAAAAAATGGATATCAATAATTTAAATCAATTAGAGAAACCCATATCTTGTATAGACTCATTACAGTGTGAATTACAAGGGTTAATAGAATACATTTGCGAGCCCTATAACAAATAAAAAGACAGTCCTGGAGAAGCAATGATATTCTAATTTTTTGAGATTCACCAACATGTCCACAGAAGCAGTTGAGCATGAACGACCTCCAACCACCATCCATATAGTAAGAAGTTAGCAAACACCTATGCCACGTACTTCTTTTCCCAGGGAGCTCTTAAAGCAGGACAGTTCTCTTGTAAGCACAATTTTTCATTTCATCTCGTGTGAATAGTACATTGCCATCTCCATCATACTGTAATTTTGCACATCTAAACAGTGTCAGCTACAAGCGGAAAGACCAAAGTTATAAGGAAGTAGAAAGTATTGCTGCCCTGCAGTTTATATATAGTAACAGTGCATATCAGATTTCAGACTTTCCACAAATTCCAGAACATGCATAAAAAAACCCATGTGAAAACATACAAATCCCTGCAAACCTACAAGCTTCCAAATCCCATCTGAGCTGTCAGCTTAGAAGTTCATGTGACAGAGAGCTAACATAGTATGGAGTCCCGATATAAAACATGTGGCCTGTCGAAATAAACAGGGCCTTTATGGGTAAATGTAGTTACATAGTTTGTAAGGCTGAAAAAAAAAAAAAAAAAACAGGCGTCCATCAAGTTCAGCCTATTGTGTTAAGTGTTGATCCAAAGGAAGACAAATTCTCCCATGAGGTAGAAGCCAATTGTCCTCATTTTAGGGAAAAAATTCCTTTCTATCTCAAACCTGGCAATCAGGAAAAATCCCTGGATCAAAGAATCCTCTCCAGAATCCTAGTCACTATAAGGTTATGTTCACACGGCTTATTTTGGGACGGATTTTGTTCTGTATTTCACGCTGCACTGCGCGAAATACGGCTAAAATCTGTCCCAGTCATTATGGTAATCCACAGTTCTCATAGAAAACTATGGATTCCATCTCCTCTCCCCGCTCGCAAAATACGACGAGTGGGGAGAAAGTGACATGTCAATTAACACGGCGGTAAATGCGCCGAGAATAATGAGTGTCTATGGGGCCGGCGAGCTGACAGCCCCCCCGCCCCACCCCCGCTGCCGAGCACACAGCGAAAT
Source organism: Phyllomedusa bahiana (assembly GCA_025379985.1). NCBI lineage: Eukaryota > Metazoa > Chordata > Amphibia > Anura > Hylidae > Phyllomedusa > Phyllomedusa bahiana. Next base: position 34,593 of record JAODAL010024499.1, on the reverse strand, counting down.
TGCGGGCAAAAAAAGTCCCGCAATTACGCTGTGAAACAGACATGTGAACCAGATGTGAATCAGACATGTGAACAAGAGGTCACGCGAATGAGTCATTAGTAAATGGCCTACTGTTGAAATCAAGTCTTTGGGTATGTTCACACACCGTAATTTCGCATGCATGTCACCGTGTAATTGCGCAAGCGGGGAGAAAGTGACATGTCCATTATCCCGGCGAGCTGCACGGCACACGGCGTAATTGCAGGCAAAATCCATCCCCACAATTACGCGGTGGATAAGCCGTGTGAACATAGCCTAACTTGTTCTACTATTACGCTCTAGAAATGTATCCAGACATTTTTGAACTCTGTTAGTGAATTCGCCATGACAAGTTCCTCTGGCAGAGTGTTCCACAGTCTCACTGCTCTAACAGTAAAGAATCCCTTTAGTCAGGTGACTACCAACATTCAGCCATGGATAAAAGCAACTCTGCCATATTCTTCATTGTATGCAGTACGTAGTGGCTCCTGAACAATGGGGGGGAAGAGGGGTTGTTAATAGGAAACAGAAGTGTGGCACCAATAGCTGAGTAACAAACTTACTGTAACGTACACCTTATATACCCTAAGCCTACAAAGTCAGCCTACAACTTCCTTCATGAGCTACGCGCTACCAGAAGGAAGGTGTCCTAACTGGACTGCATACATCGATATGGAATATTCAACAAAGGATACAGAAGATTCAGTCATGAGCCTGCTGGGTTCCTGATGCAAGCGCTCCCCCTACCTCCATTATCAGTGACCATGTGTGTATATGGCAATCAGTCAGCAGTAAGGGGTGCAGAAGGTGATGGAAAGAGTACCCCCCCCCCCCCTAAGAAAACAGCATGCTTAGAACCATGAATTCACTGTATTCCATAGGTGACAGATCCTGTTTACTGGGGTTTTCTGGTTGTGCATATTCATCTCCATACATCCAGTTAGTGAAATCTGAATTAATAGAGAAGGGGCCTCTGAGCAAGAGATAAAGATCTTAAACAGAGAGTGGCCTCAAACAGTGTCCCCCTCTCTGGAGGACCTGTCCTGCATTATACAGAGAAGGGTCCTATGTTTGGGATCTTTATCTCTTGGTCAGAGCGGAGAGCAGCCACAAAGAGTGTCTCCCTCTCTGGAGGACATGTCCTGTCCTGTATTATACAGAGAAGGGTCCTATGTTTGGGATCTTCATCTCGTGGTCAGAGCGGAGAGCAGCCAAAAAGTGTGTCCATCCATAGAGAACCTCTCCTACCCGGTATTATTTAAAAAACCCAATGGTGTGAATCGGCACTGTGTAAGACCTCATTTCCCCTGTGGTTGTGCTGTAGGGATACCGTACACTAAAGCCTAGTTCACATCTGCGTTGGAGGTTCCATTTGGAATCTCCACTGAAGTGGTGAAAAAGGCGCTGTCCATTGCAAAACAGATCCAAAGGGATCCCTCTGACTACAAAAATGGGTCCGTTGGGTGTCCACCATTGAGTCCGTTTCTTTACCGGAAAAAACAGCGCATCTTGCTGCATTACTATTTTTCGGCGGTTCCGAACGGAACCTCTGACATTACAGCTGATCACTGAAGATCCCAGCAGAGGAAAACTTTGCGCTAAGCTTACTATCAAGAGATTCTTCCAAAGAGGACAGACCTGGTTGATTGCTAGAACAAAATGGAAGCCATCGCTCAGCGCTTTCTGCGCAGCCAGACAATTGAATTTCCCCAGCAGAAGTACAAACACACTCTTAAAGGGGTTGTCTCACTACATTGATTCATATCACCTCAGTCTTGTTTTCTTGGTTTCATTTTGAATTCCGGGGCGTGTTTACTGGCTTCCACTAGGCTGCAGTAGAAGCCAGGTCTGTAGCTATAGCAACCAGTGCTGGCAGCCTATAAGGAGCGATCAAACAGGTCTGTAGCTATAGCGATCTGAGGAGCTGATGCAGCCCATACAAGAGGGGATATCTCAGAATAGGTAGGACACTGTTAATGGTCACATATTGCAAAGTGAATTGTTTTTGCAAGATCTTTAACATAGAAAGCAATCCTTGTAGTGGGACAACCTCTTTAAGGCTAATTTCATGTAAAGCCAATTAACCAATGTATTGTTTTTTGAAACAGACACCTACACAACCCTCATAGGCACACTGCCCACAATCACCACCCGTGCCATACCAGCATGTGGCTTCTAACGAGGGCGGCATCCCATCGAGATGCCACCCACGCTGGAAATGAATTCCTTGCAGTTCTAATGTATGGATGTTTTGTATTAGTACCACACCCTTGTAGTTGCTGTATATTTCAGAGATTTGATTGCATCTCCGCAGAACACAGAAAACATAAAAACTGATTCCAGCCTAGAAAATGGCTCTCGGCTGAATGAAGTGCGCAGTCAAAGACCGCAGAAAGACACAAGGTTATGGGAATCAGCTGCAGGAATGATAATGCTGTTATCCCAGCTGGGAAGTTTCTATTACTGACCCAGGTCATTACTGGGATGCCGAGAAGGGAGCCAAAATTCAATGAAAAAAAACACGCTGGGGTTTAGAGTTAAAATTAATAGGATCAGAAGGCAGAGGGTAAAATCCCTGTGAAATAACCCTTTGTGCTAGCAATGATGCACTCCTCTGTCCATTAGCCTGCAAAGTAACATTCATCTGAAATCTCTGGCATTCCCTGCATAGACAGTCCCACAACATCCCAGCGGCTGGAAGGTCCCAGACAAGCACCGTGTTACAGGCGTTCACCCGTACCCATGCCATCACAAGCGATTTGTCTGCAGCAGCCTCCTCACCCCAACCAAAGGCATTAATGTTCACTGAACGCTTAAGAAAGGTGACAAGATGTCAAAATCATTTAGTACATGATGTCTTGTCGTCAAACCAAAGCCCCTAACACAGCTACTATCCAACCTCACAGTGACCCGCAACGTTCTACACTTTAGGGAGTATCATTTCACAATGCAAATTCTGTTACTGAATATTGTGGATTTTCAGGCATATAAGGCTGGGTTCACACAATGCTTTTTGACTCCTATGTTAAAATGTAAAATGCAACTATAATGTGCAACTTATGTTTCAATATTTGCATCCAGCACCCCCGTTTTGACGATGCCATTTGTTCCTACAAACTCCACATCATTCATATTTTAATTTCGGAATGTGACTTTATGTCCCAATCCTGTTTGTGGCATCCATTGGAATACCATAAGACAATTATCTTGTCTTGCCGCCATCTACTAACCCACCCCCCCCCCCCCAGGCCATTTCTGTTTCTGTATGTGGTACCACCATTTCTCCTGGGCAGCAGGCCCGCTGTCTAGGGTTTTATTGGATTCTAAACTGACCTTCTCCCCAAATAATCCAATCCCTTGCCCGCTCCTGTCACCTGCACCTCAAGAATATCTCCAAAATCCTCCATTTCTCACTGTGAAACGACTCACATCTCATTACTGCTCTTATTCTTTCTCGTCTTGACTACTGCAAACTCCTTGCTTATCGGTCTCCCTCTCTGCAAACTCTCCCCCTCTCCAATCTGTCCAGAAAAGCAGAGCCAGGCTTGTCTTTCTCTCCAGCCGCTAACTGATGCCTCTACCCTGTGTCAGTCCCCTGCACTGGTTGGCCCATCCAGTACAGGGTACAGTAATAAACTCAGCACTCTCACCCATAAAGCTCTCCACAGCGCTGCTCCTCCCTACATCTCCTCCCTAGTCTCTGTCACCGCCCTACCCGGGGCTCTCCGCTCTGCTGATGATAGACACATTTCCCCAATCCACCGAACCTCCCATGCCCGCCTACAAGATTTCACACGTGCAGCACCAATTCTCTGGAATATGCTACCGCGGCGATCAGGCACATTCACAACCCCCACAGTTTTTAAAAGGGCCCTGAAAATACATCTTCTCGGTCTGGCCCACCAAGATCCCTAACTGCTATCTCACACCTTTGTCACTCCCTACAAATAGGGCACTCACAGGCACTTATCTGTATATAATGTACTGTCTGGGTGGCCCGGTTCATCCATTTTTTCATGTAAACCACCCCCTATTTTTGAAACATCACTGGACCATTGTAAACTTGGCACTTCTTACCGTATGTTTCAACCCATACACCTAATTGATTGTAAGCTCTCACGAGCAGGGCCCTCACACCTTGTGTCTCATTTGTTAAGTACTTTTAATGTGTAATGAAATGCATGTTTACCCTTGAATTTGTAAAGTGCTGCGGAATATGTTGGCGCTATAGAAATAAAGATTATTATTATTATTATTATCTCAAAACGACACTGCGGCAGGAACACAAAGTGATCAGGGTTCTACACGGCAAACGTAGTCCAAATGACCAAACATATACAGTTGCTGCATCGGACACTGGTAGACCACAAAGTGCATGCGCTCTTTCACACGGCGTAATTGCGGCATCCATTTCAACGCGTATTTGCGCTTTAATACGGGCGGGATGCGGGCCGCAATTACAGAAATCCATAGTTCTCACAGCTCCTCAGTCCTGGTCGCACATGCTCAGACATCACCTCTCCTCTCATGCAGCAAATGAGTGTTCAAACCCCAGTTGTTGTCATTCTGCTCCTGTCCTCTATACTCCTTATTAGTCAAACAGTGCAAATAAATTAAAAAAGAAACCTCAATGAGGTATGTGTATTGATAAAGAAAATCCACAGGTTTGTTTCCTGCAGGGATTTGAACCTAGGACCCTTGTGTCGGGAGGTAAAAAGCATTACCTCTAAGCTACAGTGTAGCTACTTGTACCTCTGTAAATAAACAGACCTTTCTTTGACTAGAGAGGAAAGGCCTGGTGAAAGTCATCCTGCTGGGTTCACATGGGTAGGCAATTCAAACAAATCACACACGCCTCCTTCCTGAGTTGCAAAGTTGGATACAGGAGGTATGAGATGAGATGAGATCGTGGCAAAACCCCTTTAAAGGGGTTTTCACACGACAATTAGCTTTTAATATGTAGGGAAAAGTAATGAAGACTATTACCAAATATACTGCGGTTTTGATTTTGCTTTGTTCAGGAGATAAAGAAGACTTTATCTACTGCCAGCATACACAAGTTTATCTTGGTTATCGGCCACCTCTTTCTGCTCTCTCTTATCTGATTGCTTCCAGCTGCCCTCCAACTATGGTGAATCACTCCCTGCTTTTTCTGAACCCAGCCTGAGAAGGTGCTATGTGCCATGCCTGAAAAAGAACACTCTAATGGTATGTTCACACAGCATTTTTTGAAGTGTAAATTTAGACTTCACAATCAGCTTAAAAAAACGCATGATTATAGGCGTATTTTGTAAATTCCTGTCCCCAGTGTTTCCTATGGGGATTTTATGAGTGAAAAACACCTCAAGCATTGATGTCACTTATTTTTATTATATTCAATGCAGGAAGATTTGAAGCTTGTCTGAGGCCGATTTTGTGGCGTTTTCCAATGCGTTACCCGTTCTAAACTATGAACCACAAAGTGTCATGTGAATGTACTCGAAAGGTATGTTCACATCACTGATGTGAACTATATGGTTTTTACGCGTGTGAAAAATGGCGGATTTGAAATCCAACCATTCGGAAGATCCGAGCTGTGTAGACTACAGCTCGGATCTTCTATTGAAGTTTATGGGGATAATTTACTGTCTGTTTTCAAAATCTAAAAACCGACAGAAAATCCGACGGCAAAACCATACCGCGTACACGGACCATTACAACTGTCCTTGTTGCCCATAGCAACCAATCAGCTTTCATTTCATGTATTCTGGAAAAATGAAAGCTGAGCTCTGATTGGTTGTTATGAGCAACAAAGACCATCTTAGACAGTTTTCATATATGAGGCCCTGTGACTTTTACATCACACAAATTGCTGCAATATCCTTGGAAACCTCAATGGCAGACAAATGCAACTGCATATGGCAGCAGTTTTCAACTGTGCATGCCAAATGAAGATTAGTGTGAAGGGCGCCCCTCCACACGAATCTGCATATACTCACATGCCCAAAATTCATGTCTTATTATAGTTAAACGGAATATGTTGCCAATCTTTTTTTTTTACTTATTAAATCAAGCCCCTGATCCATATTCTTTTCCTCTCAGTCATTTTTATTTCCTGATTGTAGATTTCTCTATTCGGCCGTCTATATAGGATTGTGGGGAAGACATTCTTGCTTGCACTGCTTAACAGCTTCAGAGGGGATACTTTACCGCAGCTTCATGCCCATAGGATTCCTAAAACAGAGTTTGTCCCATAGACTTGTATAGGAGAGTTTTCACTGGGAAGGGAGGGGAGAGGGGGAGTTGTGACATTTCCTCTTGTGACTGGGATTCTGTGTTATCTTACACAATGGTGTCTCCTTCACTTGACCCTGCTGTTACTGATAATGAGCACACTGCTGAAAAGCTCTCTAAACAGAACAGGGAGTGTCAGACAATTATTAGGCTTAGTGGCCAAAGTGAAAACTGCAGGACTTAAGAATTATTTAAAAAAATATTGAAAGTGATATGGAAAATTAAAAAAAACTGCCAAAAATTCCTAAAAAATGTGTTTAACATAAAAATGTGAGTTAAACAATAAGTCATTTTTTGATGACATTCCCCTTAACCGAAATCTGCCTCAGTTTACACAGCACAAATTTTTCTAAAGGTGAATTTGGAAGAAAAAAAAAAAAAAAACAGAAAAAAAAGGAAAATTACATTTCATTTATTGGTGCACAAACTGCTGCGGTAGAAAGAACTTGGTTAAGCCCCACTGAGTGGGGCTAACGCGTGCCAAAATACTGAATCCACTGCACAAAATAGATATCAGCCAGATTTAAATTCCATTTTTTTTATTTATTTTTTATAGCAAAAAAATATTTTTTCATCCTTACTAAAACCCTTTCTATAGTAAACAAAGTACAGAACAGAGAAAATGTAGAAATCTCTGCCACAATAGAATTACCTCAAATAGAAAACCTAAGTTTTAATAACTAAACAAAAAATGTTATAACTGTGCTCTAAAAGAACAGACACTAGTAGGGTCACAAAAACTCATTTTAGTGGGTTCAAGCCAAGATAAGGGACTTACCAATTTGAAGATCCTAAAAGGAGTTCTCATAAACTGATTCCAAGTGGGAGGTAAAAGTCTACAGAATCTACAACAAAAGGAACTGACCCTATGTCTCCTTCAAACAAAAGTCTCTCCCTTAGCGGAGTTCTCGACCCGTAAAGGGCGGCCCCACAATTATTGACCCTCACCGCAGCCTATAACTTACCCTGTGTAAAGAAATACCTATACGCATTTCATCCAAAAAAAATAGTAAGAAATTGTCAGTGGGAAAGAAAAAGTTAAAAAGTTAAATAAACCCCATCAGGAAAATTGGCGTGTGAACCTACTTATAACAGAAGATATACTTAAAAGAAAATATTATATGACTAGGGAATTCCTTATGAAAAAACACCGTTTACAAATTGAAGGTTTTATTTTTCTGACTAAACAGTTTATTAATAAAAAAGCAAGCAAATGATCTCCCTGCCCTAGACCTTTCTATAGCCACAATCCCCATGCACCACTTTCGAGGGACTCCTCAAACTTTAATAAGGGCTATAAAATACGATCCTTGAACCGACAAGAGCGGAGGTTCTTCTTTGATTTGGTCCTTTGTAATTTGCCAAGTACCATAGCTAATGTGCAGTTAGGGGGAGGCATCCGGGCAACGGGAACTATTCCATAGTGATCTCCGAGTTGGTATTCAGAAGAAACTTGTAGGAAGACGGGACAACGTGCCTCTCATGCCAATGTACAGGGGATACTGGTTCATCTACATGGAGAAGGGTCTGGAAATTTCAAGGTTATTATAAGCTGCCAGGAGAAACCCTGCAGGAAGGTGCTCCATGTCCTGTATCAAGCCATTAACCCCTTCTCTTCAGATAAACGTCAGCAGCTATCAGGTCTCTGTACAAGTTACCCAGCCGCACAATGGATCAGATAGATGTCAAACTGTATTACATTGTTAGAAGATCAAAGTATCTGGTGAGCAGAGAGCAACTATGCGCCATTTCATAACGGAGGAATTTTCAGAGGAAATGAAGCTTTGTTATTCCGTTCCCTGCCCAGCGCCGGCCACAAGCTCCCCCAGCCATGTTTAAAATGTTATTAAATTAAAAAAATAATCGAGATGTCAGTCATGAGTACATGCAATGTGAGCCACAGGCCTCAGAGACCGAACAAATAAATGAAAGCAGACATCTCCTCCAAGATCCTACTCAATACCACCCTGGACGAGAGGACAGCGATTACATAATGCTACACCGCTCCGAAGAACACTTCCAATAGACACAACTGGAGAAAGGAGTAGGTGCTGAAAGTGGTGCTAGGATGTACATTCACCCTACTAGGTTGGAGGCAGTGGCAATGGCACATTATAACGTGGGCAGCTTGGGCTGCCATCCAGAACCACTCAAAAGGCAATGACCACCCATAGTGCCCATCAACTAACCAGAGCAGAACAACAGGACTGATGTACACAGACGTGAACACAGCAGTGACCAATTATCCTTTCCACCTCACTATAGCTTAGGACTGATCACATTTAAAGGGGTTTTGAAATTAAGTGAGTTCTTTACCTCTTATCTGCTCAGGAAAAAAGATAAACTCAGCATGCAGCATCATAGGATGGAAAGGGAGGGGGTGAGCAGAGAGCGAGGAAGCAGGGAGTGTCTGCAATGTTCACTCAAATAATTACATTACAACCAGTGTATTCTCTATACAGCAGACAGCCTCATACACTGCACTTGTCTCCCCAGTCCCTCCAAAGCTCATTCATGTTCCCTGTCATCAGATAAGAAATGCAAACACGCAAGCGCGGCCAGATCAGCTCTTGTCAGTGTCCAGATCAGCTCCTGTCAGTATCCTGGTCGTGTCTAATGTAAACTGTCAGGAAACTAAGGGGGACTGAGCAATTCTGTAGCTCTCACAGGCTTCATTTTTTTTTAATGACAAATTTGGAAAAGTGATTAAATACCCATTTTGGAGGATCCCACGTCAACATTATATCGAGGCAAAACCCCTTTAGAGCAGCGATCCCCAACCTTTTTTCCACCAGGGACCGGTTTGATGCACGACAATTTTTTCACGGCCCAGTGGGGGGCGGGGTTATTAGGGGCGGGGTTATGGAGGAGGTTGGATGTTTAGAATCACACACAAAAAAACACCCAAAAAGTGTATACTGTGTCATTTAGGGATATCGTATGGGGTAACCTGATTGATTGTCAGCTCTGTGGGTCAGCATTATATATGTGTATAATATACATATGTAATAAGCTCTGTCATTATAGAGATATATGCCCCCTGTAATAAATAAATATAGCCCCCCTGTAGTGATGATACATAGCTGCCCCAGTAGCGATAGTGATACATAGCTAGCTGCCCCAGTAGTGATAGTGATACATAGCTAGCTGCCCCAGTAGTGACAGTGATACATAGCTAGCTGCCCCAGTAGCGATAGTGATACATAGCTAGCTGCCCCAGTAGCGACAGTGATATATAGCTAGCTGCCCCAGTAGTGTATACATAGCTAGCTGCCCCATAGTGATACATAGCTAGCTGCCCCGGTAGCGATAGTGATACATAGCTAGCTGCCCCCAGGGAGCGATAGTGATACAGCTAGCTGCCCCGGTAGCGATAGTGATACAGAGCTAGCTGCCCCGGTAGTGATACAACTAGCTGCCCCCGGTAGTGATACATAGCTTTGCTGCCCCGTGTAGTGATACATAGCTAGCTGCCCCATGGTTTGTGATGACATAGCTAGCTGCCCCGTAGTGATAGTGATACATAGCTAGCTGCCCCAGTAGTGATAGTGATACATAGCTAGCTGCCCCGGTAGTGATACATAGCTAGCTGCCCCGGTAGTGATACATAGCTAGCTGCCCCGGTAGTGATACATAGCTAGCTGCCCCGGTAGTGATACATAGCTAGCTGCCCCGGTAGTGATACATATATAGTTGCCCCGGTAGTGATACATATATAGTTGCCCCGGTAGTGATACATATATAGTTGCCCCGGTAGTAATGACAGATAGCTGCCCCAGTAGTAATGACAGATAGCTGCCCCAGTAGTAATGACAGATAGCTGCCCCAGTAGTAATGACAGATAGCTGCCCCAGTAGTAATGACAGATAGCTGCCCCAGTAATAGATAGCTGCCCCAGTAGTAATGACAGATAGCTGCCCCAGTAGTAATGACAGATAGCTGCCCCAGTAGTAATGACAGATAGCTGCCCCCCAGAGTAATAGATAGCTGCCCCCCAGTAGTGATAGTGATACATAGCTGCCCCCGTAGCAGTGATAGCTAGCTGCCCCCCCAGTAGCAGTGATACGTAGCTGCCCCCAGTAGCAGTGATAGATAGCTGCCCCCCAGTAGCATGATAGATAGCTGCCCCCAGTAGCAGTGATAGTAGCTGCCCCCAGTAGTAATTGCACGCCCCGGTTGATAGCATAGCTGCCCAAAACCTAGTCAGGTAAGCATAAGTTGATAGATAAAATGCCCCAGAAAAGTAGCAGTGCCCCAGTACAGTGATACATAGCTTTCCCCCAGTTAGCATGATTAGTAGCTGCCCCCCAGTAGCAGTGATAGATAGCTGCCCCAGTAGCAGTGATAGATAGCTGCCCCCCAGTAGCAGTGATAGATAGCTGCCCCCAGTAGTGATGATAGCTGCCCCCAGTAGTAGTGATGATAGCTGCCCCCCAGTAGCAGTGATAGATAGCTGCCCCCCAGTAGCAGTGATAGATAGCTGCCCCAGTAGTAGTGATAGATAGCTGCCCCCCCAGTAGCAGTGATAGATAGCTGCCCCCCAGTAGTAGTGATAGATAGCTGCCCCCCAGTAGTAGTGATAGCTGCCCCCACTAGCAGTGATAGCTGCCCCCAGTAATGGTACATAGCTGCCCCCAGTAATGATACATAGCTGCCCCCCGTAATGATACATAGCTGCCCCCCAGTAGCAGTGATAGATAGCTGCCCCCCCAGTAGTAGTATTGATAGACAGCTGCCCCCCCAGTAGCAGTGATAGCTGCCCCCAGTAGTAGTGATAGCTGCCCCCAGTAGTAGTGATAGCTGCCCCCCAGTAGCAGTGATAGATAGCTGCCCCCCCAGTAGCAGTGATAGATAGCTGCCCCCCAGTAGCAGTGATAGCTGCCCCCCAGTAGTAGTGATAGATAGCTGCCCCAGTAGTAATAATACATAGCTGCCCCCCAGTAGTAGTGATAATAGCTGCCCCCCAGTAGTAGTGATAATAGCTGCCCCCAGTAGTAGTGATAGATAGCTGCCCCCAGTAGTAGTGATAATAGCTGCCCCCCAGTAGTGATACATACGTAGCTGACCCAATAGGCAGCCAGGGCAATAATAAAAAATAAAAAAAAGTAATAAGAAGTCCCTCACCTTTCCTGGATCCTCGGCCGAGCTCCTCCTCCCCGGCAGCCGACATCACCGAGCGGCGCGGGGGGTGTGACGTCACTGTGCATCACATTCGCTGCGCCGCTCATCGCTGCAGATGCGGAGCTCAGTGAGTGCCGCATCTACAGCGAGAGCGAAAGCAGAGGCGGTAATACACCGCTCCTGCTTTCTTTGTAATGCAGCCGCACGCTGTGTGCAGCTGCTATCTGTGCGCGGCCGGATTACAGCGGCTGCGCACAGAAGATGCCGGCTGCCCGGACTAAAGACAGCGGGAGGCCGGCATCAAGTGGGTAGGGGATGCGCTAAGGCCCAGTGCCGGTCCACGGACTGGCGGTTGGGGACCCCTGCTTTAGAGGACCTGTGACATCTCTTAACACATCTGTTTTAATGAATCCTTGTGTTCCCTGTGAAATAACAATTCTGGGGCATCTTCTGTGTTGTGCTGTTCCTCTGTTATTCCTTCTAGAAATGTATGACTGAATCAGTCAGGTGGGTGTTACCAGTTTGGGGAGGGGTGTGTTCCTGCACATACAGACTGTCAGCACTGATCGGACAATGTCAAACTGTGCAGGACAACCCCCCTAATTGGCAACACCTAGTTGACAGATTCATAATGAATTTCTAGGAGGAATAACAGAGGAATAGATGCACGCAGATGTTAATACAGCAGTGACCAATTGTCCTTTCCACCTCACTATAGTTTAGGACTTGTCACATTTAAAGAGGACCGGTTACATCTCCTAACACATCTTTTAATTAATCTTTGTGTTGCCTGTTAAATAATAATCCCAAATCATCTTCTCTTATAAAATCAGTGTTGTGCTGTTCCTCTATTATTCCTCCTAGAAATTTGGAAGCTGGGTGTCACCAATTGGAGGCGTGTCCCTGCACATACTGACACTGGCAGTACTGATTGAACAAGGTCAGTCCATACAGAACACACCCCTAATTGGCAACACCTAGTTGACACACTAGTAATGAATTTCTTGGATGAATAACATAGGAATAGATGCAAGCAGATGTTAATAGAGCATTGACCAATTATCCTTTCCACCTCATTATAGTTTAGGACTTGTCACATTTAAAGAGGTTCTGTTACATCTCCTGACGTGTCCATTTTAGAAAATCCCCTGTGAGATAACAATTCTGCAGCATCTTCTATTAGAATTCTGTGTTTGTACCGTTGCTCTTATTCCTTCTAGAAATGTATTAGTGAATCTGTCAGCTGGGTGTTACCAATTGGAGGTGTGTCTCTGCACATACACAGTCTGCCAGCACTGATTGGACAATGTCAGACTGTGCAGGACATGCCCGTAGTCGGCAACACCCAGACTGGCAATACATTTCTAGGAGGAATAACAAGGAACAGTATATCACAGAATTATAATAGAATATGCTCCAGGGTATTTAATATGTATTTAACAAAACAGAAATGATGGAACTATAGTTCCCATCTGCATCAAGGTTTTACTCTCTAGAAACAACAAATTGACGAAGGGCCAAAAATGTGGTGCAACAGACAATAGGCTTATAGCTTTATAACTGACCTAAAATAACACTAGCCTGTTTTGCCCTACAGGGAAACTTCCTTCAGAAAGGAGTACTTTTCTTTTAAAAAAAAAAAAAATAAAAATCAGTATTTCTGGAATTTTTTTTTTTTTTTTACAATTCTAGTTTCTTCTCTTATTTTGACACTTCTATGCAATTAAAAATGACAAAATCTTGCCTTTTTCTAGCTGTGGTAGTAAATCTCAGTTTACTGTTGGTGCTGCGACAAGGGCTTATCTGCATGTATTTTCATTACAAATAGTAAGTAATGACACTATTGCTCTATTGTTCTCTAGACAGGCCAAGATAGAGATTAGAATAGACCACAAGGCAGTGTTTAGTGTGCCTGGAAGAGAACAATCCAGCAACCCTCACTGCTGTGCTATCAGACCTGTTCATAGGTGAAATCTAAATAAAAAAAAAAAAATAAAAAAAAACAATATTGTTCCTTAGCGGGCTTTGACCCTGTGACTGCAGGAGAGAAGCGTGTTAGCTGGTAAACTTGTATAGTGTGGGTAGCTACTGGCCCAGAATTCAGTAGGTGGTGGCGGCGAGTTGTTTATCTGGGGTGTGTGGAATATGATGGGAGTGTGATTAATGTTCAATTTGAAATACAAGTGGAAGGCAAGTGCAAGACTGAGTGACTACAAAGAGACTGAACCCTTAGGGCACATACATATGGGATACCTAGTAAGCCAGCTATCTCCTGGCTGCAGCATTCAAATGAGTTAAAAGGGTTTTCGTCACAATGATTAACTTTAGACATGTAGACAAAGGTAAATAAAGACTATTACCAAATACATTGCTCTTTTGATTTTGCTTCTCTTCAGAGTTAGAGCACTTCTCATCTCCTACTTGTGTACACAAGCTTTCCTAAATTACCGACCACCTCTCTCTGCTCTGATAGGCTGCAGCTGTGGTTGGGATGGTGAGGTCTTCTAATCAGCACAAGAGCTTGTTTATATTACTTACTGATAAACTTTATCTCTTTAGCGCTCTGCAGCCTTGTGCACTGCTGTTTGGACCCCTCCATCACCAATGTCCCTCTAACAGGAGAAACTAGGAATTGCAGAGCCGATATGCCAATCACTGCTGTAGAACTGACCACAGCCTGAATAGGAAATGGGAGCCTGAATTTGCATTTAAAGAGCTGGTTCTGTGAAGCAGCAAAGTGAGAAAACCCCTTTAATGCATCTTTGGGTCTGTTCACATAGCATTTTGTCCTCCATTTCTTATGGACTACATTTGCTCTATTTCCCGTCGTGCACACTTCTGTACCAAACAGAAAGTTTATTAGACAACACACATATCCTATGCTGCCGAGAAATAATCTTCTCTGTGGGCCCACTGCCACTCCGTCATGGACCCTTTTTCAAAGGGGGATTTCACACGGCGGTTTTCGCCCGGTTAAAATACCTTTGACCCTTTTTGAATCCCTGTCAACCCCAAACCGGACACAAACAACATCTAAAAAACAATGTGATTTTACATTGCTTTTTTAAAATAAGACACCAAGGCTTCAAACGAGTGATCCACTGCGTGTTTGGGGCTGTTGGGCTGTTTTAGATCTGATTTTCGCACTATTTGGGCCGCCCCAAACACGGATTTAAAAAGGGGTGAAACAACTTAAATCTCAAGAATACCACCAGGGAAAATTTTTGAAATCCCTTCAAAAAAGGTTTTAAAGAAGCAGGGAAACCCAAAAAAACAATGGGGATTGGAAAAAAAGGAAATTTTTTAGGGTTTTGTTTTTTTTTTTTTTTTTTTTTTTAAAATTCAGACATTTTTTTCCAGGAATTTCCCTAAACATCTTAAATTTGGGGTTTTGACTTCCCCCCCCAAAATTTGGCTTTTTACTCAAAATTTTCCCCAAAACCAAATTTTCAAAAGGAAATTTATCCTTTACCTTAAATAACTTCCCAAATACAAAACAAAGCAAGAAGGGTTTTAAAAATTTATCTTAAAAAAAAACCAAAAATGTGGCCCCATGATGCCTATCTCCATGCAAATGAATGGGACACTTCAGATGTGGTTTTTTGCATGTGCTTTATAAAAAAAACACCATGAGAACCAAACCCTACAGTCGCACCCATGCGGTGCTCTATGACAGTGTGTATGTGACACTGGATATTTCCCCTGTGACAAAATAAAGATCTACGGTATATAGTCCTCAGTAAACCCATTTGCTGTGTGTGTACCATAGGCATGACTAGTCCACTACAACCAAAGAATGACTTTAGGGTGTAGAATTTTGTCACCGAGCCCAAACATAATCTACGCCAAAATCCACACCTTAGTTCACTATGTGTGATTCACAAAAAAAGAAAATAATAATTAAAAAGGGACACTTCCATCAGAAAGGAGTGTTTTTGTTAATACCAATATTCCTGAAAAACAATTTTTTTTTTGCATTTTTGGTAGTATTTTTTTTTATTTTATTTCAGCAGTCCTACGCAATTACAAATTACATAGAACAGCTTGTCCTTTTCTAGCCATGATAAGAAGAAAGATACAACTCCTGAATGTCCAGGCAGACTAATCTCACTTTACAGCTGGTGCTGCTTATCTCTACGTAGTCTCATTACAAAAAGTAGGCAATGACATAATTGCTCTAATGTTCTCTGTACAGGGATAGATAAGATTAGGATCAATGACCAGAGCAACACATGAAAGAATAATGGGCCATTCTTTTTCTGCACTGGGCAGGGGGTTTCTTCACTCTTATGAGGTCCAGCTGATAGCAATTACACCTCTCAGGACATAGATGGCCAGAAAGAAGAACTGTCAAGTAATAATCTCATTGCTATGCCAACGGAGCTCACAGAAGGGAAGCTACAGACCCAAACCAGAGAACTTTAATAAGAATTCTATAAAAACAAAACATCCAATTAAAAAAAATCCATATAATAGTCCAATGTTGCTTGTTAATATACAAAAGACAAAAAAAATTTAATGGTATTGTCTCTTAAAAGAAAAAAAAGAGAGAAATCCACATATACACTGACAGGTCTTAAACACACCCTTGGCTCACGTTCACGCTGCGGATTTGCCGCGGTTTTCGGCGCGGCTGCCGCAGCCAAAACCTCGTCCAAATCGCACCCCAAACGCCCCCATTTTACAGGGTTTTCCCTTGGGGAAAACCGCGTTGCTATTCCCCCGGGGGTTTTTGGAGAAGCCCTCTTGTCAATTCTTGCAGCGGGGTCTTCGGGCGCAGTGTCGACGGGGGGTTTCGCCGGTTTTTTCGCCCGGGGTTTGGGGCATTTGCTGGGGGGTAAACCCCTTCCCCCCAAAAACCCCCCACCAAAACCCGCGCTGATAAACCTCGTCGAGGGTGACGCGAGTTTGAGGCGAGGTTTTTACGAGGTTTGGCCGCGGCAACCGTGGCCAAGCCCGCTGTGTGAACATGCCCTTGGGCTGTTCCGGGGACAGTTTTTAAATGCACAATCAATGGGGGATTCTGAAACAGTTTTTTCCCCATCGATAGGGAAAACAAAAACCCTTAGGCGGGGGTTCACACGGGGCGTTTTTGGATCCCGATTTTGGGCCCGGGTGTTGGATCCGAAAATCGCCCCAAAAAACGCACCGCGTTCAGTTTCCTAAACGTAAAAAATTGCATTGTTTGGATGTGTGTTGGGTTTGCAGCGGGAATCGAAACCCCTATATTTTTAAACGGGGCTCTTGCTGCTTTTTTCAGCCCAACCCAATTTTGATATGTCAATTTTTGGGGACGGATCCGAAAGACGCAGTGGAACATGCCCCGCGATCCCTCGTGTTTAACATTTAAAACAATGAAAGGGGGAACATCTCTCCTTTTGGAGAGCACCAGTTAAGGCGGTAGTTTTTTGATTGCCTTTTGGGCCCACTACTAATGTGGGGGGGCCAAAACCCCCGAAAACGCGTTTGTAGATGGGAAATTTTGGGCCCCTGACAATTTTTCCCCTTTTGTTCTCAAAGATTCAGTGAATAAAAAGTAAATTGGGGATTTTTTTAAAACAACCTATAGAGGGCGCAGTGAGCTTTTCCAGCCCCTTTTCCCCATAATCCCCTTTTGTGTATACATATGCTTATTTGGGGCAAAGGGGCAATCCAAAAAAAAAAACCTTAAAAAACCTTAACGGGTTCCTCTCCAAAAAGGAGAATTTTCCCCCTTTTTCAGCCATTTCTTTTCCACCCCACCAGTCAAGCCAATATCGCTTTGCTCTACACTGATGAGGGGCAAAACCCCGAAACGGCGTATGTAAAATGAGCAATATTGGCCTGACTTTTATTCCTTTTTCCCTTCTCAAAAGATTAGTAAATTTCCAGGAAAAATTGGGATTTTTTACAAACCAATAAGGGGCGCAGAAAAAAGAAATGTAAATCACATTGCATTTATTAGTTTGTGTTTTGGGTTTTCTGTCGGGTTCCGCCCAGACAGATCCAAAAAATATCTAAACCCGAAATTTAAACACGAACCTAACACGCGTGTGAACATACCCTTACAGTCTTCTATGGCTGTCAGATGTGAGAGTGCACTTAAAACTAAAACCCCCCCTAATTATTTTATGGATAGAACTTACGGATTGGAAAAATAACACTAAAGAGAAAAGTTTTTTCCCTTTTTAAATTTTAAAATTTTTTTTTTTTTAATTATAACAATAGCGCCTGTCGCCCTCCCCAAAGGGTTTCCCATTTTATACTTGTATAAACCCACACATGAAAAATGACAGGTACTGCGCCCTGCAGAAGTATAAAGTGTTCTGGCCTGCTTACCCTGCCAGAAACAGATGTCTGCTCTCAGATAAGAAACCTTCCTGGTTCACTGTAAGCCCATTAATCAGTCTGGCCGGGAGATCGCTGGCACCAGAGAACACTGTACAAAGGAGCCTGGGAGTTGCAGCTGGGTTTCATATAGGGGTTAGCTCTTGGATGCCATTTATGTGCACGTGGCATGCTATAATATCCCTCCAATGTTTGGGTCCCCTTTTTACCCTCACGGGACCTGCCAGAAAAGAAAAAGCGAGGCAAAAGTAATACCAGTGTTTCTAAAACCGTGCTTACGTCTGGTACACCTTGGCACAAAGCCATTGCACTATTTAAATCATTTGGGTACTGGGTGGCTGCCCATTTCCCATAATAACCTTATAAAAACCAGCCCCGGGGTTTTTAAAGGAAAGCTACACAGGGGGTGTAAAAAAGGGTATGCCCCATGGGAGGCTCCCGGAAACCCACTCCACCCTTACATTTAAAGCAAAAAGGGTGACTCTGCAGGCCCAGCAAGTTCCTCACAGAATCCCATTTACTACTGGTTCCCACAACACGCAAAAAAAACCTCCATGTAAGCAGTAGGGGCCCACTTTTTTTCAACACCCCAAAAAGCTCTTAACATACAGACATGTAAATCACTAAACACAGCTTTCTCAGCAAGCCTATAAAGTGAGTATGTATAATATATATATATATATTGTGTGTGGGGTGGAAAGTATGCTGTTTTATATATTTTCCCAAATTTTAAATTTCTGCGGGAAAATTTGGCGTTAAAACACTCACCGGCCACTTTATTAAAGGTCCCCCATGCTAGTAACGGGTTTTTCCCCCCCTTTTTCCCTTTTGAACTGCCTCGATTCTTCGGGGGGAAAAGATTCAAAAGGTGTTGAAGATGCTCAATTTGTACCAAGGGGGGCCCCAAAAAGTGGCCCAAAAAAATTTTTCCCCACCCCCCATTAAAACCACCACCAAAGCCTGAACCGTTGATAAAAAGGCAAGGGGGGGGTTTGGGTCCCTTTCTTTATGTTGTTGACGCCAAAATTTTGACCCAAACCCTCCGAATTTCGCAGCAGAAATCGAGACTCATCACCCAGGCAAAAGTTTTTTTTTAAACTTCTACTGTCCAAATTTTGATGAGCTTGGGGGGGAAAATTTTTAGCCTCAGTTTTTTCCCGTTCTTAGCTGAAAGGAGGGCACCCCGGGGGTGGTCTTTCCCGTGGGTGAAACCCATCTGCCTCAAAGGGTTTGCTAAGTCGGGCATTCAGAAAAATGCTCTTTTTGCCTACCTTGGTTGTAACGGGGGGGCTATTTGGGCCAAATGTTGCCTTTCTATCAAACTCGAAAACCCGTTGCCCATTCTCCTTTTGCCTTGGGATCAACAAGGCCCTTCCGCCCACAGGAAATGCCGCTCACTGGATGTTTTTTTTTTTTTTTCGGCCATTCTCTGGTTTAAACCCCAGAAAATGGTTGGTGCGGTTTAAAATCCCCGGGGATTTAGCGTTTCTGAAATAACCCGACCCGCCCTTCTGGGACCAACAAACCTTGCCCACGTTCAAAGGGACCCCAAATACCCTTTTTTCCCCATACCCATGCTCGGGGTTTTAACTGCAGGGGATTTTCTTGAAACCCTGTCTAATGCCTAAATGCACGGGGGTTGCCCCAAAGTGATTGGCCCGATTAGAAATTAAATGTTTTAAAGAGCGTTGGACAGGTGTAAACCCGATAAAGTGGCCGGGGAGTGTATAGGGGAAAAACCATTTTATATTTTAAAATATATATATATATATATTATTTTTTTTTATACATACATACATACAACACACACATATATTTCACACACAACCACAAACATATATACACCCACACCACACACATACAAAAACACCCCAAAAAACCCATACAAAACACACACCACACACAACATAAAATCATAAAACACTTTCAAAATATACACAATACTTTATACACACATACAAAATAACACACATACATTTATACACACATACAAAATTTACCACATACTTTTATTCACACACATAATATATACACCCCACATACATATATACACACACACAAAATTTTTTACACACAAAACATAAATATATAAAACCCCACACTACATATATTTCACACACAACCCTACTTTTATACAAAACAAACATCATATATACAACCCTACATATAACACACAAAATATATACATGCACAAATCACAAACAATTTGGGAAAATTTTGGTTTTTGGGTTAAATTTTTAGGATTTAAACCAAAAAATTTTTTAAAAATTTTTTTAAAAGAGCTAAATGAGAAAATTCTTAACTTTAGAATGCACCCGTCCCAACTGATCAGTGATCAGTACTTTTTTGCAACCCTTTCTGATCTATTAAAAATGAGCTTAAAAGGAAAAAAAAATTTTCAACATTTGTTTGATTCCCCGGGGTGCCCAAAAAAACTAAGGGGGGTCCCAAATTTTAATTTGGGATTTAAGCCCGTCCTCCTCAACCTGCTGTTCACAAATTTTAAAACAGGGGACCCAAAAAAAAACACCTTACAATTGATCAACGTACCTCACCACTGTGAGGGTTTCCCGCAGGAAAGCGCTAAAAAAGGAAGGGGCCACTGAGCTTTTTGAGTGGCACGAATTCTAGCAGGTGGCAACAGATAAAAGAAAAGATTTAAGGTCAGAGAAAGGCAATAAAATGGGTGTCCTTTGGCTTCATCACCAAATGTAAACAATGCCCTGCGGAATCAGATGATGCCATACAACTCCAGGCATGTTTAAGGGAGGTGAGAGGCAACCAAGTGTCTCATCAGACTATTTGTAACTGTTTACATCGGCATGGTCTATGTGCTACATGCATAGCAAGGGTATCCCGACCCGGTTGATGCAAAACCTTTCCCTTTACGTTCCAGTTTTGTTGGCGGAAATTTTTTCCCGTCAGAAATGAAACGACTTTCATCACTGAACAGCACTAAAGACCACTGGTCCCTCAACTTAAGATGCTCCCTGGCCCCTGCAAAAAACCCCCTGACTTCCCGTCCTGGTTGGGGCAGTCAGGTTTCCCTTGGGCGTCCCCTTGCCCCAAGGCCCTGTGATTAAATTTGGGTTAAAAAGGTCTGACTTGGTTGCCTCTCAAATGGTCTCATTTAGTTCATTTAAAAAAAAAAATTTTAAGGGAAATTTTATTTAAACTTGAAATTTCAAAAAAAAAAGCCAAAAATCCCTAACATTATGGTATGTGGGATGTTTTTGCTATGATGTGTTTTTGGGTTTTAAAAGCAGTTGAAACCAGAGTTTTCAAAACCTTTAAAAAAAAAGACACATATTCATTTTTTCTCACTATCCTTTTCATGAAATCGAATAAACTTTCCTGTTTTACGTCAATTGGGAACCAAAATATTTATTTTGCCAAATGTCAGAATAATGAAAGGAAATTAAAGGGCTTTTTTTATTACTTTTTACAAATCAAAATTTTTTCATACACTAGATTACTATGCCTTTAAACAATTTGGGACAGCCCATATGATGATGTCATGTTTTTGGGGAACTTCGAAGGTTTATTGTCAACAGTGAGTTAATTAAGAAAACCCCTGGGGAGTATTAAATTCACCCCGAAAAACACTGCTTTTTTTTGTAACACATGGAAAAAAATCACCCAAGATATAGGGAAAAGAATTCTGGACTTGCACAATCTGGGTCTCTCGGGTCAATTTCCAGATACCTGAAGGTGCTTGGGTTTAAGTCAAACAATTATGCCTAAGTACAAACATGATGGGAAAGGGCCCGCCATCATACCCCTCAGAAAGAAGGTTCTGTGTCTCAAAATGAAGTGCTTCGGTCCAACATGTGCATACAAACCCCGAACAAAAGCAAAAGACCTTGTGAAATGTTGGCAGAAGTGGTAAGATTGTGTCTTATCCACATGAAACGAGTACTGTATCAAATGGACTGAAAGGCACTCTCCCCGTAAGAACCATTACCCAAAAGAAACTTTAAAAAGCAAATTGATTTTGCAAATGCACACGGGAACAAAGACCTACATTTCTGGAACATGTCCGTGGTCTGACAAAACAAAAATTTGAAAAGTTTGCCCATGGTTAAAATTTTTACTTTTGGGAAAAAAAGGTAGAAGTTTGGGAAGCCTAAAACATCATCCCAAGTGAAAACAGGGTGCCAGCATCATTTGTGGGTTTTTTTTGCTGCGGGAGGGACTGGTGCATTTCCAAAAAAATAGATGGTCATGAGGAAAAAAAGATTATGGGGGCCAACCGAAGCAACATCTAAAGACTCAGCCAGGAAGTTAAAGCTTGGGGGAAATGGGTCTCCAAATGGAAAAATGACCCGAAGCTACTCCCAAAAGGTTTTAAAAATTAGCTTGGATAACCCAAATTGGGGGTTTTTTTGGGGCCCCCTCACAAAGCCCCTGACCCAAAGCCTTTTGAAAAGATATGGGAAAAGCAAAAGGCGGGTGCACCAAGGCAACCTAAAAAATGGCTCAGTTAAAAGTTCTGTTAGGGGGGAATGGGTAAAAACTCCTCCCAACTATTTGTGAAAGCTTGGGGGAAGAATACCCAAAATTTTTGCCCCAAGTCAACATTTTAAGACAATGCTCCCAAATACTAATGAAATGTATGTAAACTTTTATTTGCAGAAAGTAATAAAAATGCCTTAAAAAAAAGCTCTCTCATTATTCTGGCATTTGGCAATATAAAAATCTTGGAAGCTAATTGACCTAAAACGGTAAGGTTTATTCATTTCATATCAGATGTGACAAAAACATGCATAGTGTTTTTTTATTGTATGAAAATTTTGGGTTTAATGTATGAAAAAAAACAAAAAACACATAAAATAGTACACTAAAATCCACATCAAATATCCCAAACATTTCTCTCTCAGCCTATAACAGCAATATTATGACTGGCGACAGCCACTGTCTACACTCCACAGACATACATTGTGCAATGTATAATTACGCTGTATTACAAAGGCAATAAAGAGGATCTGTCCGCTCTCCTGACATGTATATTTTAGTCAATACTTGTATTCCCCACAAACTATTGTGAAGCATAGTCTCTTAAAACCTGGATTGTGCTGTTCCTCAGTTACATCAGACGGTACAGGGACACATTGCTTTGATAAGGGGAAAAGTAATGTCCAGTTTTCACTTTATTCAGAAATATTCAGGAGAAACAGCACAAAACAGAGTCCTGAGAAAAGATGCCCCCAGCATGGCCACTACATGGGGAATGCCCAATGTAAGGCAAGTTCCCCGGGTTTTTGGGAAGGATTTCACCCCGTTTTTCCCCCGACTGCACAAATTTGGGGTAAAATCCTCCCAGTCTTACGGTAATCCACAATTCTCATAGGGGCTAGGGTTTCCCGTCTCCATACGCGAGCGGGGGGAAAGACATGTCAATTACGCGACGGTATACCGCAAAAATAATGCTTTCTAGGGGCTGGCAGCTGCCGCCCCCCCCCCCCCCCCCCCAGCACACGGCGAAATTTTCGCCCCGCAATTACTTTAGGGTACATTAAATTACAGTAAATTAGCCTCCCTCCCCCGCGTACAAAAAGATCGTAAAATTTTACACCGGGGAATAAGTGAAAAGTCAATTTTTCGCAGGAATACTGCCGCGGTATTAAGTCAATGGGGCCGGGGGGCCCCCCCCGGGGAGCGCGCGGAGACACAAAGTTTTTGCGGGTCGTACTGTTCGCCCGCAAACATCATGTGAAAAAGCCTTTTATTTTTAAAAAATTTTTTTAAATTATTTTGGTGATTTTTTTATGTTTCCCTTTTACTCTTTGTGCTCGAAGCCTTTAATTGGGTGCCCTTCACTTGATGATGACCGGTAACTGCTTGAGCATCCAGGAGGTAAGTAAAGGGAAACTTATTTTTCTATTTTATCACCCCACAGACCCAAAGAAAAAAAAAACTCTTTCTAGGCGCGCAGTCATGGTTTTGGTGCGGGCACTACGGTTTGCTATTATGGTGAAGTCACATCAATCTGCTGCGCTCTTGGTAGAATTAATCAAAAACATGGAACCAAAGTAATTAATTCAGATTACACGGGTAAGAGAGAAGGAAGGATGGGGGGGGGGGGGGGCACGCAGAGATGTGGGCAACAAGGAATTTGTATTTTTTTAGCAGAACACTGAAAAAAGACACACCCCACTTCAGGAAGAAAAAAAAGGACGAATTCTTGGAACCACCGGCCAATTTCCATGCAGAAAATCTCTGCCGCATGTGGATGAGATTGCTGTTATATTCCACTATGTATAGGTAGCAAATCCAAATCAGAACAGGAAGCAGCATCACGAGTGCATTACGGCACAGCGGCTCCACGCTGCAGTGAGGGCATGAAAAGCTGTCAGAATTTGAATCAACACTTTTCCATTTCCATTGCTGGGGGGACCCTCCAATAACCGGGAAAGAATGGCAGCTAATCCCAGTCATTGGGGAGGGCCACACACACGCCTTTTGGGAAAAACCACTGAGTTTCGATGAAGAGGACTTTTAAAATTCCTTAAATACGCCCATTCCTTTTAAAGTCATTCATGGCTTTGGCTTAAAGGGAATCTGTTGCAATTTTTTTTTCCTTATTAAAAAAAACCAACCCCCGTCCATATTTCTTTTCCTCAATCTTTTAATTTCCCGATTGCAAAATTCTCTATTCGGCCCCGGTCATATATGTTTGGGGGAAACATTTTTTTGCTTGCATGTTTTAAAACACAGCCCCAAAAAATCTTTTCAGCGCTTATGCATTAGGATTCTTAAGACAGATTCTGTCCCATAACTTGTATGGGAAGTTTTTTTCACTGTGAAGGGAGGGGGAGAGGGAGAGCTGTGACACCCCTCTTGTGACTGGGGTTCTGTGTTTCGTACACAAAGGGTCTCCTTTAGTGTGACCCTGCTGTTTTCTGATAAAAACAGACACTGCTGAAAAAAACTCTCAAACAAACCAGGGGGTGTCAGAACATTATTTGGTTGTGGCCAAAATTTATTAAAAAATACTGAAAGTGTCTGGAAAATTAAAAAAAAACAAAAAAAAACCAAAAAAAATTTCCTAAAAATTGTTTAAATTAAAAATGTGAGTTAAAAAAAAATCATTTTTTTTGATGACCATTCCCTTTAAAAAAAACCCAATGGACAAAAGGGCCCCAAAAAAAAAGGAGCATTTTCCCCTCAAAGTGGGAAAACTAAACCCTTTACTTGGTACCCCCCACTTTCCTTGTCAAAAAAAAAGCAAAACCGCTCTCCAACAGTTTGTTGCCTTTTTTTTTTTTTTTTTTTTTTTTTAAGGGGGTGTGTTGTCAAAAAACGGCTTATTTTTAAACTCCTTTTAATGTTAAACATATTTTTTAAGAATTTTTTTTGGTTTTTTTTTTTTTGAATTTTTTCCCCAGATCACTTTTTTAATTTTTTTTTTTTTTTTTTTTTTTTTTTCAAATTGTTAATTCCTCAATTTTACCTTTTGGCCCCTAGGTTAAAAAATAGCGACACTTTTTGTCTTTCAGAGAAAGATTTTCATCAGGCACCTCTTATCAGTACAGGCAAGATTACCAAAAAATGACGAAATTTGGGATAGATAACACAGGATCACAGTCACAATAGGAGATAGTCACAGCTCCCCTTTTTTTTGCACAGGAGCTTCCCAGGTCACAAAGCTGCAAAAAACCCCTCCTGTAGGTCAAGGGTCTGTCCTTTTTTCATAGGTCCTATGGCCATGAAGCTGCTGTGAACCTCTCCTAAAAGCTGCTAAAAACAACTCAACAAAAAATTAAAACTACCCCCTAACAATCATACCAACAACAGTATTGGAAAACACAATCAGAATCTAAAGACCGATAATAAGAAAATAATATTTATCATTAGTATCTTCTTTTAATGAGTAAAAAAAAAATTGGCAGCAGATTTCTTGTAAAGGGGTGTTCCCACAAAGTAATGTCCACTGCACAGGTTGGCTCCCAGCTAGCTGTGTGTGTGAAAATGAGGAGGGTGGTGCTTGTCGCTGTCCTCTCCATTCACCTCTATGGCAGTTCCATACACAGCCAAGTGTGTGCACCCAGCTATATTCGGCAGAGTATGAGCATGGCACAGAGCTGTATCCCAGGTGACAGAAGAGTTTATTTAAAAAAACAAAAAACAAAAACAAACAAAAAAAACCCAAGAAAAAAAACAAAAAAATGCAAAAAAAAAAATTTTTTTCCCCCCCTTTCCCTTTCTTAAATTTTTTAAAAAAAGGGGCCAGGACCCTTACTCAAAAAACAAAAAAAACAACAACAACTGGGAGGGAAACAAAAACACAAATATAAATTTTTTAATTTTCCTTTTTAAAAAAACCCCTTTGGGGTTTGAAAAAAAAAACACCTTTTCCCCCAAAGAGCTTGGCTTCCTGTTTTTTCCCCTCGAAAAGCGGCCCAAAATTTTCAAAAACTAAACTATAAACTTAAAAAAAAAAAACAAAAATTTTCCCTCCCCTCCCTTTCTGACTGTCCACAGATGAACTTTTTGGAACCCCCACATTTGAGGATAAAAACCTTTTAAAAAACAAACATTTGGGCAAAAAAAAACCCCCAAACCCATTTTTTTAAATCCCATATTTTAAAAAAAAAAAAAACCCCTTTTTTGGGGGAAACCCTAGTACATTTTTGTGGCAAAAACCAAAAATTTTACCAAACAACAAAAAATCTATAAAAAACCTTCATCACTTTTAAAATTTTTTTTAAAGTAATGCACCCGAAAAAGGAAAAAACCTTATTACAAAATTAAAGGGTTTTTGGGTATGCCCGAAAAATTTTAAAATCATTTCTCCAAAAACCCTTAGGCTTGAAAATTTTGTCGTACCCTCTTGTTTTTTTATATGAAAAAAAAAAAGACCCCTGAAATAAAGTACCTCATTTTTCATTCGGGCCCCGTCAGCACAAAATTTGGGAAAAAATTTTTAAACCACCGATCCCCCCTAAAAAAAACGCTAAAATGACTTTAAACCAGGGTTGGGGATCCGTTTTCCGTCAAAAAATTCCACCCCAAAATATATAATAATTTTGGTCCTTTTAAGCAATGCGGTGCCAAAGTGCAAGGGAATTGGGTCTCCCCCATGCTACTGCCCCATATCTTCAGCCTATCACATGGGAGGTAATTGATGAATGAGCGGGAAAGCATTGCCTGGGGGAAAAAATTCGCCCCATAGCAAACAATTACCAAATTTTGCAAAAATTTTTTATTTGCAAACAAAATAAAGAGTTCAAAAACCTACGGAAAAAGCGTGGCTGAGGCAATTCCCCTTTATACCCCAACTTGTTAAAATGTTTCCACTGTCGTCAGTGCTTTGTCCCCAACCCAATTTTGTTAGAGGGCCGTTTCTCTAGCCTGGAAAAATAAAACAGATGTAGGGCATCTATCAGATCAAGGGGCAATACTTTTTTTCAACAAATACATAGACCCACAAATGTTTTTTAAAGGGCATTTTTTTTCACACTTACTGCAGTGTTTTTTGCATATTTCAATTTTTTGTGTTCTAAATTGTTTTTAATAAAAATATTTACACTGACAAGCAAAAGGGTAACAATGTTTTGAACTTTTGACTTTCAGGCTCCATATCTCACCATCCACTACAGCTCTAAACGTGAGGCTACCATCATTTAATAAGACAATAACCTTGGCTCTCATTCATAAATTTGACCAGCAACTATTTAGCATCTGCTTAGTTCTGCAGATTCTTGTCATGTAACGCATTGTTCTGTATTGCTCCTGTGATGAACAACTTTTTCTTCTTGTAACTACAAATTTCAACCTTATCACATTTTATAATAGCTCTGCGTTTTCAGGTTATTTCAAAAAACGAAAGGTCACTGGTTTGAATCGAGGAGCAGCCATGAAGAAGATTTCCCAAGAAAAGAGAAAAAGCACCATCCAGCTCTTTGATAGCGTCTCTCGGCCAAGAAAACCGCCAAAATGCATCATGTGAGGCCATGGCAGCTGGAAGAATATGAAATGAAGTCCATCCATCCATTCAAAAGCCAAGAGGTGGATGTCTGGGCAAAATATCAGAGTCAACAAGTCACTCATCACAAGGTCCATCAGTTCTAACGTAACAGACACGGCTGTGGAGGCGGCTCGTAGGCTTTGTAAGAGTGAGATCACAGATATCCATGCAAGCACCGGGCGCATTACACAGGTCTGGAATGATGGCCCGATAAATGGTCAAGACACCTTGACTTCAATCTTGTTATAAGCAGGGCTGTGTAGTTGGTAAGCCAAAGCTCCGACTCCTCAAATTCCCAAAACTCCGACTTAAACTCCTGACTCCCTCATACATGGTGCATGTTTAAGTGATAACTTTACTGTAGTAAAATGGTAACATCAGGCTGTTTATCACCGCATGATACAATAATCAAGCTATTTAGGTAGAACAGACACTGACAAACTAAAGGGTAACAATGTTTTGATCTTTTGAACACTTGTGGGTAGAGTAGAAGAAAAAGCTGTATTTGTACCCAAGTCCAGTCTGCATCAACATTGGGAATGTGTAGAAGAGACCTGGGATCAGATTTTGGTCAAGATGTGCTTGAATCTGATCCAGAGCCCAGAAGGATTCAGACAGTATTGAAAACCAAAAGGTGGATTTCCCAAATACTAACAAAATAATAAAAATTAACATTTTGCTTTTTAGGAGCAAAACATTAACAATGCAGTTACAGGAAAGAATCTGCACAACTAAGCATAGGCTAAATACTTGCAAGTCAAATTTATGTATAAGATACAGAGCGAGAAATGGAGGAGCTGTGAAGTTCGGTGGAGGAAACCTGATGAAATGGGGATGTTCACAGCCAATGATGTTGGATACGTGACCAGGATCAATGTTGATCTCAATACTGAGCTATATGTGAGTACTCTACAAGATAAGTTACTTCAAATACTTGAGTACTATGGGTATGAAAAGGACGAAATAGTGTTCCAGCAGGACCACGACCTGAAGCATATGTCGAGTTTGGCAAAGAAACAATTCAATAATGTACATAGGGTGTGGAAGCATGGGGTCATTGGTGGTGGGAGAGAGAACCAGAACCAGACCCTTCAATAGCCGTACATCATTATACAATTGCCGTAATAAAATATACTGGCATATACCTTATAAGAATAGCATTAGCCGACAGCAGCTTGACAGTTTCCATGTAAAAGCAGGAGATCTATATTTGTAGCGTATATCAAAATATACATAAGGTGCTGCCTGTATATGCACGAAAGCAAGACTAAGCTAAAATGACAGTCTGAATTTAAGGTACAGGGATTGCAAAATGTAAGTGAAAACAGAAAAAGTATTTCAAGAGTATTTGAAAAAGGAAATCTGCACTGGGTGTCCTGTGCCAAGAAATGTGGCTGGCTGGGCACTTGATTTGGATACAAACACTGACTGCAATGTGCTTTGTAGGATAAGATACAGACACACAAGATAGAGCTGTCAAATTATCAAGGGGCATGCAAGTCACGGTTCTCAATGTAATCACAATCTGGCTGCCACTATAAGAGGTCATAGAGACGGAAATACCATACCCTGAATGTAGAAGAGGCGGTGAAGGAATAACTAACTTAAAGGACCACTCCAGGTTTTTTTGTCCATTAGAAATTGCCGTTAGGTACACTGTATTACAAGTAACTATACTTACCCGCAGTCGCATACAGGATTTCTGGCTGATGCAACAGTCTCTGTTAGGTCACATGACCTGCTCTCTTCAGCTTAAAAACACTGTGCTATTGATGTCGACATGAAGTCTGCCTGTCTATGCATTCCGACGAGACCGACTTTGAACCTCCCATAGGAACGAATAGAGATTTACTTCCGGGTCACACAACCAAGCTGTGTGTTTCAGCAACGCACAATGCAGGTCACATGATTTGGTGGCAGCACTGAGAAATCCTGTATTCAGCTACAGACAAGCAAAATGACTCGCACGACTGTGTATGAAGAAGCAATTTCTAAAGAACTAAAGGAGAAAAAAAAAAAAAAAAAACCTGGAGTGCTTCTTTAAAGGGAATCGGTCAGCTGGTTTATGCTGCCCTGTCCGAGAGCTGGATGTGATAGAGGGAGAGAAGCTGAGCTCTGTCATAGGTAGGTTTACATGATTTGGAGCAACATTTCTGGGTAAAAAAAACCCAGAAAATATACTGACAGGACTCCATAACGGTCAGTGACAGTTCTGCTTATCCCACCCACTAATAGTGATTGACAGCTTCCCCTGTGTACAGACTAAACTGTCAATCACTGTATGTGGCTGGAGGTCAGCAATACTTTCACTCTCTACTTTGCTTTTTTACTCGGGTATCCTGCTCCAATGTCCCGCCGGCCCCATTGACATGTCAATTTTCCCCCCGCGCATACAATGCGATCGTATTGTACGCGTGGGGTGACGACGCGTAATCCATAGCTCTCTCTGAGAGCTATGAATTACCGTAATCACGGCGCGCATTTTGCGCCGTATAATGCGCAATACGTGGCGAAATGTGTGCCAAATAAGCCGTGTGAACATACCTTTAGGGTGTATTCACATAGTACAGCTAAATCCCGCATTAAAAAAGAACTCTAAAATTTCCATGGTTTGGCACTGCTGTTAATACGTCAGGACTAAGGCTATGTTCACACGGCTTATTTGCGGGGCGTAATTACGCCCCGCTATTACGCCATGTGGACGGGAACGGGGGGCCGGCACCTCGCCGGCCCATAGACTTTCATTACCCGCAGCGCGTATAAGCCGCTAGTAAATGACATGTCACTTATCTCCCCCAGCAGCGTATTCGCCGAGCAGGGGGAGGAGACATAATCCATAGTTCTCTATGAGAACTGTGGATTACCGTAATGAATGGGCCGGATTTCAGTCGTAATTTGCGCAGTACGGCGAGTAATTACGGACTGAAATACGGCCCATTTTAAGCCGTGTGAACATAGCCTAAGGGTGCTTTCACACAGTGGGGCAGATTTATCAAGGCAGTTGCGCCAGAATTCTAGCTCAATATGCACCAAAAAGAAGCTTTACGCCACATTTACTATGTGTTTGAGACGCTTCTGCGCCTTGCCCGACAAAGGGGTATGGCTTCTTAAAAAGGGTGTGGTTTCACGGAAAGGGGTGTGGCTTAAATGCGACCAAAAAAATGCGACAGCATCTGCAACCAAATTCTGGCGTGAAAGTAAGCCAACTTAAAGATGGTACAAACTTAAGACTAGACAGGTCTAACCTGAGCCAGATTTATCACCACTCTGATAAATGTGGCGCATTGTAAGGCTGTCTAGTCTAACTTTACACTGTCTATTGATCAATCTGCCCCAGTGTGTTTGTTATGCATTCATTTTTTTGTGTAGAAAGGCACAGCAATTAATACTGTACATTTCTGCACAAAAAAATGCATCCAAAAACGCAGCTGCGTGTGAAAGCCCCCTAAGGTCACCACCGAAACGCGTCGACGTTTGCACCTCGTGCTTGTACCGGATTAAATAAAAAAACTAAAAAGGTTATTGAACCTGAGCTGTGGAGATACAGTCTTTCTATTGCTGCATCTGCAGGAAACAGCTGTGCAATTTTTACAGGTGAAACATGTATAATAAATGCATTTCATCTATCAAAAACCACATCCAAAAACCTAATGGTGCTTTTACACAGTGCTTTTTTTGGTGCATTTCTGATGTGTTTTGTGTGCAGAAATATACACCATTAGTTGCTGTGCCTTTCTGCACAAAAAATGCATCTGTGGAAAAAAAAAAATTGTTAAAAAACTGATGTCATGTGAACATACCCTTTAGATACCTGAAAGAAGCTTGCTGTGTTGTACTGCAAGTGGAAAAAATACGCACCAAGAGACGCCACAAGAAAGCACCGTTATATAGTTTTTCTGGCTGCAGTTTTGTTGGGAGCTTTAAGCACAACACAAATGTACAGTGTGAATACACTCGTCATGACCTGTACTACATGTACAACAGTTGACAAGTGTACTGCAACAGAACCTCATACCGCCAAATATGCTGTAAACCATTCCTCATGTACAGGACTAGTCGTCGACTAATGGAACATTTCAATCTGGTATATGATAACCCAGTTTAAAAATAAAAAAATCTGCACATGTAGATACATTTAAAATCCTGCACAAGTTAAGCATATACCCCCTTGCATCAACATGAGAAGAGAGACTTTCAGGAATCTAAACACGTCAGCTTCCAACAATTTCTTGTGATCTCTGGAGACCTTCACAAGAAGTTGTATTAGCTATGTATAAGGAACATACTTCTGGAATCCAAGAACGAAATGCTGGTAGCTACAACAGACCACTCAATGGTATGTCAACACCAGACATTCGGCACGGTGAGATTATATGAATGAAATCATCGCTCCATACAGCCTACACTTCTTAAAGGGGTTTTCTCACCACAAGGATTAGCTTTTTAACACGTAGAAAAAGGCAGATGAAGACAATTACCAAATACATTGTTGTGTTGATTTTGCTTCGGTCAGGAGATAAAGAAGCCTTTATCTCCTCTTAGGCTATGTACACACGGCTTATTTTGGGCCGTATTTCAGTCCGTAATTCGTGCTGTACTGCGCGAGTTACGGCTGAAATCCGTCCCAGTCATTACGGTAAGCCACAGTTCTCATAGAGAACTATGGATACGTCTCCTCTCCCTGCTCGGCGAATACGCCGCGGGGGGAGATAAGTGACATGTCAATTATTCATGGCGTATACGCGCCGTGAATAATGAATGTCTATGTACGCCGTGAATAAGCCGTGTGAACCTAGCCTTAGAGTACACAAGTTTCTCTGGTTACCGACCACTTCTCCCCCCACTGTTTCTTTTTGAAATCCTCCACAAGCTGCTGTTCCATAACAAGTCACGCCCTGCAGGGTCTTAGCTCTAGTAACGAAGTTTACTTACCAAAGTAAATGACAAGTTTTCACTCTTTAGAGCTCTGTAGCCTTGTGTACTACAGTTTATAAGTCACCTGCAGTCATGTCACTAACGAGAATCATTGCTATAGAACCACCCACAGCCTAACCCGGAAGTGTGAAGCTACCCGTTGCTCTGTGAAACTGCACAGTGGGAACAACCCTTTAAAGGGGTGTACTCAACTCAGACATTTATGGTATATTGACTATGTCATAAATATCTGATAGGTGCAGCTCCCAGAAGTAGGACCCACTCCTATCTTGAGAACAAGCCCCTGAAATTTCCTGTACAGAGTGTCCAGTCTTGTGAAGTTACTCAACATTCAATTCAATGGGAGTTCCAGCTACAGTTCAGTGCAATAACTAGAAGAAGGCTGGTCATCAACCATTTCTGGCGACCATCCACAAAATTCAGGTACTGCTGAGCTGGCCCTACCTGAGGTGGAACACTACTCCTGAAGCCTTGAAAGTAGACACCAACAAGAAACCTCGGTTGCCAGCAGTAAGTGGCTACCTGGCATCTGTTCAGCTCTATGGGGAATAATATTTACTCTGCAACCAAGTCTACGGCTGTGGAATGTATACATTCATAGGAATATGCGTGTGCAAAAGGGCGAAGAGCCTGGCTCTACGTTTCCACAGTCTAAACTCATCTTCATCATGAAGAATCATGGCCCTAAGGAAACCTTGGTGAGAATGAGAAATGTAATGTACTATCTAAACAAGCAGCTAAAACGGCACAAATGCATCAGTGCTGAACACTATGTAAAAGGCCAGTCACCTCAATGCAACTGCGAAAATAAAATGATAGCATCTGGAATTTCACTACCCATTGGAATAGAAAGCAGCGTTCTGTAAACTCTGCAGTCCTATATGGCTGCAGGTTTTCAATAAGAGACTATACAGTAGTAATTCAGCTCCATTTCAATAAGGGTATGTTCACACGGCTTATTTTGTAGCATAATTGCGAACGTATTTCGCCACGTTTGCGCTTAATACACGGTGAAATGCGTGCCACAATTACAGTAATCATAGCTCTCGGAGAGAGCTGTGGATTACACGTTGTCCCCCGAGCGTACAATACGATCATATTATAAGCGCGGGGGGAGAATTGACAAAGGGTGTATTCACACAGTGCGGTTCTGCTGCAATAAAAACTGCATACGTTTTACCATGGTTTTCACTGTTGAAAATGGAAGAATCAAGATTCTCCATCTGTAAAAAAACGCATAGCCAATTACCACATCACTAAGGCATGAGAACTTCTGGTTTTAATACGGGTTTTTACTACAACAGAGAGACATAATAGCTGGCAAAAATCTTTCTAGTATATGTTTTACTGCAACAGAACTACACTGTGTGAATACACCCTTAGGGGATGTTCACACGGCGTCTTGTGTCCGTGTGAACATACGCTTTTATGATGCATGTCTGGGTCCGACATGTCATTTCTTGGAGCGCATCCGAAAGACGGATCGGACAGACGCAATGCAAAAAACACGCAGCGGCTATCGCTCATGTCAACGCCGATACGTGGTTTCCATTGCCGGCAGTGTTAGACTCGCTGTTCATTGTTAGATGCGTGTCTGGGTTCGTTCCGACGGACTCAAACATGCATCACAAAAGCGGATGTTCACACGGACACAAGACGCCCTGTGAACATACCCTTAGGCCTGGTTTGCATCTGCATTGGAGGTTGAATTCGCAACCTCCGTTGCAGAGGTGGAATTGGATTTGTTTTCCAACACCACCTGGCAGACCCCATTGATTACGATGGATCTATCGGGTTTCTGCCGTGGTGTCCGTCATTTAGCAGAAAAAATAGCCCAGCTTGCTGCACTATTTTTTCCATCACTCCCAAGAGAACTTGCAACAGAGGTTCTGAAAGCATGTGTGCTTGGACACCAGAACACTCTTCGGCTCCATACACATCTCTCCCAC
>JAODAL010024498.1:0-60464 GCA_025379985.1 Phyllomedusa bahiana | reverse complement strand
TTCCATTTTTTTCTTTCACGAAAATTTGAAGACGGGGGCCCCACGAGGAGGCGACGCCGGCCCATTTTCTCGGGTCCTGCGATGTAAAGCGGGGGGCCATCATAAACAAATGTTTATTGTAGGCTTTAAAAGATGGAAACGGAGGCTGATTTTTTGTTAGTAAAAATGGCGGCTCATTATCTTTCGCATTGGCATGTAACCCATAGCCCCAATAGACACTGGTATATGGCGTATAAATGCACGAGTTGTATATATTTTTTTCCTCTCTTTAATATTTTTAAATCATTTTAAGCTACTCTTAAAGGGTTTGTCTCCACGGGGGTTTGCGTTTTTTTATTTTACGGGACTTGCAAAAAAAATCACTTTGAATTGTGTCCATTAACATTTTCCTCCTACCCTAGATTTTCCCCCTTTTTTTATGGGCTGCATTAGCTCCCAGGTCTCTAAAAAGCACAGACCTTTTTTTCTTTTTTCATGATGAGGCTGCCAGCACTGGTCGCTATAGCTACGACCTTTGATCTCTCCTGATGGGCCCCTCCCAGCACGGTTTGTTATAGCTACAGATTTTGGCTCCCTATAGGCTCCCAAACACGGTACTTGCTACAGACCTGTTAAATATCCCCTGATAGGTTTTCCAGCACTGCGCACTGGTTGCTATAGTAAACAATTGTTAAAGCCTCCTGTAGGTCCCACACTTTTGCTATAGACAGACCTTTTCAATCTTTTCCCTAAATGGCTGCCAGTGCTGGTCACTATAGCTACGACCGTTCAGTCTCTTCCTTTTATAGGCTCCCCAGCGTTGGGTTGCTTAGCTCAGACCTGTTCAATTTTCCCCTATAGGCTGCCAGCGTTGGTTGCAAGCAAGACCTTTTTTGATCTCTCCGATAGGCTGCCAGTGCGGGTTTGCATAATTTCGACCTGTTAAGTTCTCATGATAGGCTCCCGCGTTGGTTGCTATAGCTACAGACCGTTTGATCTCTCCTGATGGGCTGCCAGTGTGGTTGCTTAACACAGACCTGTTCAGCTCCATGATAGGCTTCCAGCTGTGTTTGCTAATAGAGACCTGGCTTTACTGCTCAGGGAAGCCAGTAAACACCCCCCTGAATTCAAAATGAAACCAAAAAAACAGGACTGAGAAAAATAAATGTTATGAGAAACCCCTTTAAGTGACGATTTTAAAGGTTTTGGAGACTCTTCTTAAACTGCAAAACAAACGGTAAAATTCCCTTCAAACATTGATACATTACAAATATGGTTGGCTGTACTCGAACTTTCATGGAGAGCCCCCAAAAAACCCCCCTTTAAAAATGAGGTTTTTGGGGCTCAATCTCGAGATGGTGAAAGTCCCCAAAGTGGGCCCCTGCATCTTATCATAGTTGCCAATTTTGAAAAAAAAAAGAGGGTTTTTTTTTTTTTAGTGGGGGGGCGCGGTACGCGCGCCGCGGAAAAAATTTGAAATGGACACGCCCATTTGTCGGTAGGTACACCCCTTCAAAAAAGCCCACCCACTCCCCCTAACTGCATAATGGTTTTGGAAGAAAGCCAGATTGAACCCCTTTTTTACCCAGGTAGTAGCCCCCCCATAAACCAGTGTGCCCCTTACGGGCCCGGTAGATCCCCCCCTTATACCCAATAGATGCCCCCTCTGTACCGGGTTTAGAGCCAAATTTTACCCAGTAGATGCCCCCCTTTGTTAGCCAGGAGGTACCCCCTTTGTTAGCAGGTAGGTGCCACCCTTTTTTAGCCAGGTAGTGCCCCCTATTGTTTGCCGGTAGTGCCCCCTGTTGCCAGGTAGTCCCCCCTTGTTCCCGGGTGTGCCCCTCGTTGCCAGGTAGTCCCCCCCTTTGTTGCCAGGTAGTGCCCCCTTTTTTTGCCAGGTAGTGCCCACTCTTTTGCCAGGTAGTGCCCCCATTGTTAGCCTGGTAGTGCCCCATCTGTTAGCCAGGTATGCCCCATTGTTACAGGTAGTGCCCCCCATTGTTTGTGGGTAGTGCCCCATTGTTGCCAAGTAGTGCCCCATTGTTGCCAGGTGTGCCCCCATTTTTTGCCAGGTAGTCCCCCCATTTTTTCCCAGGTAGTGCCCCCATTGTTTGCCAGGTAGTGCCCCACTGTTACCCAGGTGTCCCCCCATTGTTGCCGGGTAGGCCCCTTTTTTTTCCCAGGAGTGCCCCCTTGTTACCCAGGTGAGCCCCCATTTTTGCCAGTGATCCCCCATTTTCCAGGTAGTGCCCCCTCTTTTGCCGGGGTAGTGCCCCCATTGCCCCCAGGTGATCCCCCTCTGTTGCCAGGTAGGCCCCCATTGTTGCCAGTAGATGTCCCTCTGTTGCCAGGTAATGCCCCCTTGTTCCCAGGAGTGCCCCCTCTTTGCCAGGTAGATGTCCCCTTTTTTCCAGGAGATGCCCCCTCTTTGCCAGGGGGGGTTTCCCCCCATGTTGCCAGGTGTGCCCCCATTGTTGCCAGGGAAAGAGCCCCCTAAAGCTAATAAAAAAAAATAAAAAAATCCCTTACCTCCCAGCCCCTGCAGCGCGGCCGCCCCGGACTTTCCCCCTCCGACCCAGGGAAGTGAAGCAGCCGCGCGTCACCCCCCCTGCAGCCGGCGTCACTTCCCCTGCGCCGCTGACTGGTGTACCGCGGCAAGGCGCCCGGACAACAGGGGGGGAGGGAGGGGGGAGCGCTCCCCCCTGCCTCCCCCCTGACAGCGAGACTCCGGGGGGGGTGAGGGGGGCCCTTGCGGCCGTTTACCCGCCTGTAGGAGGGGCCCGGCGGCGCAAGAGTAGCGCGCCGGGTAATTTAAAGGACCCCCCGCCGCAGGCGGTGGGGGGAAAGCCCCAAACCCCCCCCGGGGGGGGGGGGGGGGGGGGGACCCCAAAAGCGGGACCGCCCCGCCAAAAACGGGGGGAGTTGGGATGTATGATTATATGACATTAAGGGGCCCTTTTTCCGGCACAGGACAAATACCATTGGTTTTTCCGCCGGTATTTGTCCTGTTTTCAGGCCTGCACACGGCCCCTTGGGGACGGCTTTCTCTGCAGTTTGGGGAGAAAAGCCCTCCCCCCGCCATAGACATGTTCAATTCCGTCCCCAAAATGGAAGGAAGAAGATATGTTTTTATTTTTTCGGACGCTGGCGGCTTTTAAAGACCCCGGGCAGAAAACCCGTGCGGTGGGGAATTTTCCCGTACAGATTTTCCCTTAAAGGCCGGTAAAAGATTTTCAGCCGGTTTAAAAAAAAAAAAAAAAATGGCCCTGGGACAAGCCCTTAGTCATATCCTATCAATATGTCTCAAACTACGGCGGACAAAACCTTTTTTAAAATAAAGTGTCATCAGAAAATGGCCTATTATTTAACTTATGTTTTTTGTTAAAACATTTTTTAGAACTTTTTTGGTTTTGTTTTATTATAATTCCCCATATCACTCTCAGTATTTTTTTTTTTTAAAAATCCTGAAATCCCATATTTCTCACTTTGGCCACTAGGACTCATAGGGCCACATGTATGAATCCCGCCGGGTCGGGGCGCACCTTTCCGCTATTTCCCCCGGGGAATCTGGCCTGATTTTGTGGGGCCGGGGGCGGCTCATAAATCAATGTAAAGTGCCGCGCCTGCCCGTGTTTTAGGGCAGTGGTTCGAGGCGCAGTGCGGCGCTGCGCCTATGATTCGCCCCGGGGGTAGCGATCATACAGGGGGGGGAAAATTTCCCCTGCACCTCGCCAGTTGGGGGGTGCAGTGCGGGGACTTAGGCGTCGTGCGGGACTGCCCAAAAAAAAAAACAGTTCCGATGCGAGACGGCTGGAACGTGAGAAATCATTACATGTGGTGGGGAGTTTGAATAAAAAATGCCTTTATAAAGGCGGAAAAAATTTCAGGAAAAGAACTGAAACCAAAAAAAAATAAAAAATACATAAAACAAAAAATCATTTTCCCAAAAAACCTAATTCAAGAAATTGGATATTGGAAATTGCCGGGAAAATCGTAATTCAAATTCGAAAGTATTTGATTGGCGGCATAAACCGGCCAATCAGAATAGGAGCGACAGTAAAACCAAAAAAACCTATGGAGAAGTTTAGACCATCAAAATTTCCACGGCGGGTAGTTCAAAAATACGTAAAAAAAATTTGGGAAAAAGGCTGTTTGGCTGAGTGGGGGGCCCTTGGCTAGCTCGCAATCAGAGGCGAGCTACTTCTCCCATTATAGTCTATGGAGAGGGGGGGCGCATAAAAATTCGGCGTCACCCCGTGCGGCTGGGTATGAAAAAAAAAAATCTTTTTTGATTAAGGTAAAATTATCAAAAAAGGGCCCGAACCCTTTTTTTCAAAAAAAGCATTTAAATACCCAAACAACGGTTTGTCGGAGCCGGGCTAAAAAAGGAATTGTTTTGGGGAAAATTGGGGAAATACGAAATTAAATTTTTTAAGCTATTTCATTGGGTCAGCAGAAGCCAGCAATCAATTTTGGAGCGAAAGACCCATTATCCCTATGGGAATTTTGGGCCCAATCAAAATAGGAGCGACAAAGCCCCATTATATCCTATGGAAAAGTTGGCCCAATCAAAATCAAAGGCGGGACAGTTCAAAATCGGAAAAAAAGACAGAAAAGAGGTGATTGGTGGTAGCGGTGGCTTGGTATCCCACCCAAATAGAGGGCAGTACTTTTCCCATTATGCTATGGAGAGTGGGGCTTAAAAAATTCTCGGCCTAGCCCGACGGCATGGAGTATGAATAAAAAAAATTTTTTTATTAAGTTTAAAACATTTTCAGATAAAGAAAAAAAACCTTCTTTACAAAAAAGCATTTAAAAAAAACCCGAACAAGTGTTTGTCCCCGGAGACCGGCGCTACATAGGGAATTGAATAGAGAGAATCGGGGAAATACAGTAATTCAAATTGTTTAAGCTCTTTCCATTTTGGGCGCCAAAACTAGCCCAATCAGGGAAAAGGAGCGAAAATGTCCCATTATAACCTTGGGGAGAAATTGACCAATCAGAAAAGGGGCGACAATGTCCCATTATATCCTATGGAGAAAAAATTTACCAAAAATTCCAAGGGGGACAGTTTAAAATACAGTAAAAATGCAGAAACGAGCTGATTGGTTGAAGCGGCGGGGGCTCGTCCAGCTTTGCCCCTAGAGCGGAAACTCTTTTATAGAGTTCTATGGGGGGAAAAAAATTCTGAGCGGCTTGTGATTGGCTAAGTTTAAAAAAGGCGCTGTTTTTGGACCAAAGGGAAGGAGCGATGCTCCTATGGGGTTTTTTAAGCAACTGAAATCAAACTGTAATGGCCCAAATCAAATTATAACACTAAGAAGTTGTCTCGATGTGTAATAAAAGTTTAAATTAGGGGGTAACAAAAAAAAAAATTTTAAAACAAAAAAATCATGTTTTTTTTCTTTCTTTCGTTAGCCAAAAATATCAATAGTATGGGGTGCAAGAAAAAAAAAAATAAACATGATTTT
This sequence comes from Phyllomedusa bahiana, assembly GCA_025379985.1. Taxonomy (NCBI): domain Eukaryota; kingdom Metazoa; phylum Chordata; class Amphibia; order Anura; family Hylidae; genus Phyllomedusa; species Phyllomedusa bahiana. The sequence continues at coordinate 55,014 of JAODAL010024498.1, read as the reverse complement.
ATTTATTTAATTTTTTTTTTTTTGTTACCCCCTTTTTATTTTCATTTTATTACACTAGGACCCTTCTGTGTGTTTTAATTTGTTTCGGCCAGTACAGTTTGATTTCGATTGCTTGAAAACCATGGGCGTCGCTCGCTCTCCCTTGTCCAAAAACGGCGCTCTTTTAATTAGCCCAAACACAGAGCGCGCTCAGAATTTTTTTTCCCATGAACTCTATGAGAAAATAGCGCGCTTGATTGGCTAAAATGGACGAGCCCCCAATAACAATCAGTGTTTCTGCATTTTTTTTGTATTTTTAACTGTCCCGCCCTTGGAATTGATTGGGCATTTTTCTCCTAGGATATAATGGGTTTGTCGCTCTTTTGATTGGTCAATTTTCCTGGGTTTAATGGGACATTGCGCTCCTTTTTGATTGGTGGGTTTTTGCGACCAAAGAGAATGTTAAAAAAAGTTGAATTACTGTATTTCCCCCGGGGATTTTCTTCTATTTCAAAATTTCCCTATGTAGGCCCGGTCTCGGCGCAAAAACGTTGTTCGGGTTTTAAATGCTTTTTTGTAAGAAGGTTTTGTCTTTATTGAAATGTTTTACACTTTAATAAAAAATGATTTTTTTTTTTAATCTTCATGCCGCACGGCGCTGAGCGCCCGGGTTTTAGTGCCCATCTCTCCTAACTATAATGGGAGAAGAGCTGGCTCTGATTGGTGGGATAGCCAAAACACCCCTAGCTCAGCAATCAGCCTTTTTCAGCATTTTTACTGTATTTTGAAAATATCCCGCCCTGGATTCTGATTGGTCTAAACTTCCCCCTAGGTTTTTTTGGTTCACTGTCGTCCATTTGATTGGGGGGTTTTTTTGCCGACCAATGGAATAGGTTTCAGAATTTGAATTACTGTATTTTTCCCGGCAATTTACAATTCTATTTCTTGTATTTCGCCGTTCAGGTTTAGGAAAATGTTTTTTTTTTTTTAATTTGTTTATTTTTAAGTTCAGCTCTTTTTGACAATGTTTTCCCCCTTTATAAAAAGGGGTTTTTTTCGGAAACATACTCCCGCTGCACGGGGGGCGCTGAGATTTCTGTTGCATCTTCTGTTATTTTTTCCCCGCTTGTTTGGTCCCCGTTTTACTTCGCCCCGCCGGAGGATTTAGATAAAAAAAAAACCCGGTCTGCCTGTCGGAGCTGCCGAGCGCTGCATGGCCGCGATTTGGGGAGCCGCCATGTACATGCCCCGGAGTTTTCGAGCGCGCCGGTCCCGCCCCCGGAAAGCCCACCCGCGGCCCCCCACCCGGGCCCCCTGCCCCCCCCTTCATGCGGGGGGCGCTGAAAATGGCGAACCTGGCCTAACACTGAATCCCGCGTCCGACAGGGGATTGGGTGGGAGGCGAGGTTACGCCAAAAAACAGGCGTAAAGCCCGATCATACATGTCACCCATAATAGTCTGACACTTCGTGCGACATGTCAGATTTCGGCAACACCATTTTGTTGGGTGTATTTTGCACCAAAAAAAAGTCACCCTTATTCCCATTTTATGTTGAACAGTCGTACACCAAAATAGGTGCTGTTTTCGCCAGGCATGACGTGCGCCCACATTTTCGCCTAAGATATGCTTGCTATGAAGGTATACCCCACACCCGTTTTTTGAGGGTTCATACAATGGGCGATTATCATCTTTAATGGTTGGGGGCACCCCTTTTCTGACATGTTGTCCTTTGTTCTGTAGAACATTTCCGCGTCTCCTTGATAGCACAGGAGGGTTCAAGAGAGGTGGCACCAATGGTTAGTAACCAGGTCCCAAAGTCCAATGGAGATGTACGTTCCCCCTCCCTGCCACTGATTCTTCCAGGTCCAGAGCATGCCCAAAACCTCCCTATAGAAGTAATGGGTCTGCTCCCGTTCTGTAGAGATCATTTCCCCAGTCTCCCCTTATCAGCACAGGCGGATTACCTGACAGGTGCACCCAAAGTGTATAGTAAACAGGATCCAAAAGTCACAAAGGAGATGTCATGTCCCCCCTCCCCGCCATTGACTTCTTCCCGGTCACGGCATGCCCCCAACACTCTCCTATAGAAGTCAATGGATCTGCCCATGATTCACACACTCATATGTCCCAAGTAAACTGCTGTACCGCAACTCTCTATATGCTGCTAAAGCAGCTCAGGGCGGATGGCCGCCCCTCCATAAGCCTATACAGACTATACTAAAATTAAAAAAAACTAAATTCAGAAAAATAAAACAGATAAGAGGGAAAGAATATGCATCAATCATCTGTGATTTTAATTACTGTATAAAACAATGGTGATATATTCCTTTTAGAAGCTTTTCTAAATTGATTTCTTAAACATTCTTACTCCTCAGCATTTCACTTGCTGTGTAGCCTGTGAGTAAGTCCTTCACCTAGCTGCGTTGCTGAAAATTTTCAAGTCCGTGAAAGTAATGTTTTGAGACTTCTGATGTCTGCTCTAGTCTCCATCCATAACTCTCAGTGTTAGAGACTCGGCAGCAGGGATTGGGAACAGGTTATACACAGCAGCTATGGGAGCATGGAGTGGTGGTTTCGCCTGTGTTAGTCGCTTCACCATAGCTGCTGGTGCTGAAGAATTTCAAAATCCGTGAAAGTGACTGTTTAGAGGCTTCTGATGTGTTGCTCTCCTCACACCCAAACTCTCAGTGTTTGAGATAGCAGAGGAAATGGGATACAGGTTTTACACTGCAAGCTATGTCAGCATGGGATAGTGGTGAGTGAGCATCCCAAGGAGGGGCAGGTATCACAACAGTGCTGTAGGAGTATAGGCGAAGCACAAACAAAAGCTGTTTGGCTGGGGAGAGAATCGTTGTGTCCTGTGTAGAGAGAAAGCAGAGCAAACACTGATAAAACTCAAGACTTGTTCTAATAACACAACACTCAACTGCGCATGAATTGGCGAGGCGACACCCCACGATGAGAAAGTCTGACACCAGGAGCAGGCGGCAACTGAATATTCGGGTACTGAAATAAATGAAGCGTTGTGGATAAAGGTTAGGATATAGGTGGTACGATCCATAAGTAGAACCATATCAATTAACATACAGTATTAGGGAAGATCCACAAGAAATACTGTGCGCTTTCCACAGCAAAAATTTTAAACTTAGTATAGATTAGGGATATATTCAGATGCTAGCAGTTGGTTGAGACTGAGAATGATTTCCATAATCATGGAGAGGTTGGTTTCTGATTAGTTCGAGATGATAAGGACATATAGAAGAATAAATTTCTGGAACATATCTGCCGCAGTGAATATATATGAATATACTCCTAGAAGGGTTTGCGACCTAAGTCAAAATTTGACGTGGAAGCTTGCAAATTAAATAAATAAACATTTTTCAACATTCATTGTTATAAAAATTACTGGACATTTTTTGTTTCTATGTAACTGCTTCCCTATAGAGTTCCAATAGTGTAGACAGCTAGTATCCAGGGGATACTACGACCACGTGATACAGAGAGCTTCTCAGTCCTGGCAAGACACATGCTTCAGACATCCACACTCTCATATCAGCAGCTACAGTCATGTCTCTTACCTGCCTTAGTAATAAAACACCTCACTGGCTGAAATTGAGATGTTCAACCCCAGGTGCTGCTCAGCTTTCCTGTCCCCCTTTACTCCGTAGTAAATCATACACAGTCATGCTTTAGCGAGTTGTCCAAACCCCATGTGCTGTCATTGCTACTCGCCTTCTCTCTGTACTCCTTATTATCACACACACGTCTACTGCTGAGTGAGGTTCTGAGCCACAGGTGCTGTCATTCTACTCCTCGTCCTCTGTAGACTTCTTAGTAATCACACCGACACTCACCTGCTGAGTGAGATGTTTGTCCAAACCCAGGTGCTGTCATTCTACTCCCGTCCTTGTACTTCCTTATTAATCAACGATAGTCACTGCTAAGCATAGTAGTCCAACCTTCAGGTGCTGTCATTCTGACTTCTGTCTATGAACTCCTTAGTAACGCACACACACTCATTGCTGAGGATGTGTTCTCAACCCCACGGTGCTGCATTCTTATTTCCGTCCTCTGTACTCACTGCTGAAGCGATGTCCAACACCCAGGTGCTGTCATTCTACTCCCTTCCCTGTACTCCTTATTTATACACCTACCAGACTCACTAGCTGAATGAATGTTCAAGCCAGGTGTGTCATTCATATTCCTGTCCCTTTACTCCTTAGTAATCACACACACTCACTGCTGAGCAAGTGTTCAACCCAGGCGCTGTCATATACTTCCCATCCTCTGTACTCTCCTTATTAATCACACAAAGTCACTGCTGGATGCAATGAGTTCACCCAGCTGCTGTATTCTACTTCTGTCCTATGAACTCCTTAGTAATCACACACACTCATTGCTGAGCGAGTGTTCAACCCAGATGCTGTCAGTTCTAACTCGGCGCATCTGTGAAACTCCTTTAGTAATCACACCCACCACTGCTGAGCGATGTGTTCAACCCCAGGTGCTGTTCTTCTACTCCTGTCCTCTGTACTCATAGTAATCACACACACTCACTGATGAAGGAATGTTCAAGCCCATGTGCTGTCATTCTATTCCTGTCCCTTTACTCCTTAGTAATACACACAGGTAACTTGCTGAGCAAGTTGGCTCCAACCTAGGTGCTGTATTCTAATCCTGTGTCTGTAACTGTCTCCTTAGTAATCACACAAACACTCACTGTCTGGATCGAGTGTTTTAATACCCTAGCTGCTGTCATTCTATTCTGTCCTCTGAACTCCTTGTAGTAATCACACTCACTGCTGAGCGGAGAGTTTAACCCTCGTCTACACATTAGTAAATAGTTTAAACATGGCAAATATAAATTAGAAAATAAACCTCAATCAAGGTATATGCATATTGAAAAAAAAAAACACATTAGGGTTCTGCAGGGACTTCGATACTTACGCTACTATGAAAGAGCTGGTTAGTGCTAACCACTCAGATACATTCGTATCGGCTACTCACAGCTCTTTACACAGACATTTGTTTTGGACTTGAGCATAGGTGTCAAACTGCGGCCCTCCAGTGTTGGAAAACTACAAATCCCATAATGCCCACTGTTATTCGATTATATAAAATGCATGATGGGACGTTGTTAGTTTCCCAACGGCTGGAGGGGCCGCAGTTTGTACACCCCTGTGAACTAGTGTGAGCATAAGGGGGGAAAGGCATGGTGATGTCTGCCTGCTGGGTCAACGTACTATTGCAGTTTAGACAAAAATCATACATGCTCCCCTTTGAACACACTTAAAGCTGAGCAGGACAAAACGGCAATGATTTGGACTTTGTGGTAATAACCCATTTAAATAAGCGGACAGCCCGACAGGGTTCACTCTGTGCAATTTCCTATCCATATATCTGAGTTATCGTAAAACACACTGAATCGACAAGGTGATCGATGCTATGGTATTTGTGCCACTGCGTGCAACACAGAATTCAGGATGCTGGAACGAGTTGATTTAACATGACAGTATAACGGAAACAGAATAATGATCACACAAAGCATATCTAAATCTTCCTTTTATGTCTTCTTTTTAAAAACGCGGAGAACAATGGACAGAATAGCTAACGCTGCGCATATTTTAAACCAAATGTAGTTCTTGATCACTGCAATTTACATGCATTGGCTTCATGTATTTTTCCTAAAGCGGGGGGGATGTGTTCCTCCTTTACTTTATGGCATATGGATAGGATACGCCATCAAAGTCGGCACATATCAAGTAGTTTTCAGGATTGGAACCCCAAAAGCCCCGCACATAATGGGGGAGCCCAATTGCGCTGGTGCTAAGACTCTCATTCTGTTCCAAGGGAGTTCGACAGTACAGGGGAGTCGGTGTGTTTAGCTGTAACTGATTCCATAAGGACAGATATTGAGAGAGTTGTGCGAAATGCGTTAGTGAACAATTGTGCAACGGACCTAGGGTAGCGGATCCACTGGGCACCAAATCGGTGGTGTAAGCTGCCTCAGGGAGCGGAGTCTAAGGGGGCCCTGGTTTTCACCAGAGACCTGTCGCAAGGCAAAGGTTGGGTTTGCTGTGGCAAGAGCCCCCAGGTCGCTACTTTGACACAAATCTTGCTTCAGTGGTGGCCAAGCATGCTAGCGTGGTACAGAATCAGCAGCAAACTCGTAGTCAGGACAGGCAAAAGAGGTCAGGGAGGGTGCAGTGCTCAAAAACATGGTCACGTGGACGGAGTCAAGGATACAGGCTTACACAGTAAAGGAAGAATACCTAAGGAATACTGTAGATCAGCAATGAAGTAGGGGAAGTGACAGAAGTTATATGGTCAAGCGCCCGGTAATTAGCCATTTCACGGTACCTTGGCCCTTTAAATTTTAGCTGAGCTGGTGTGCGGGGGGTGAATGAGAGGTGTATGTGGTTGGCCGGGGCCCGGGGCCGGTCGATGTTGGGGTGAGGCGCGTCGTTTAGGTGCGGAGAGAATTGGAGGGTCGGGGGACAAGTCCGGCCGGGCAGGAGCCGGTCGAGGTGGGAGGGGGTGCTACTCAATGTTACCGTCGGGAGAGCACCCTAGGTAGTGGGGATGCGCGACACAGGCAGAAGAGGAGAGGCAGGCGACCAGGAGCAATGGGAGCTTCTTCTTTGTTTTCTGGGCACTTAATATGTCAGACCTAACTGGATCCAAAAGGGAATGATAGTTGGTATGGCGCCTGTTTGTGTCCCCTGTGACCCAAAGCGATGTGTGGTCGAGCGGCGACTGCTAGGTACGTAGATCACATCTCAGTATAAAAGAAGTCGGGCAAAACATTCTACTCGCTGTTGGTCAAAAGGTCCAAAACTGTAGACAAGGGAACGGAGGAACTTAATAAAATTGTAGCAAAATAAAACGTAAACTATGGCCCCTGGGAAAAAAAAAAAAAAAAAAATAATGAAAGAGAGATAAAATCAGTCTAAAGGCCCTCCAGAATTATCATAAAAAAAAACATCAGGCTGTTGCCGGCACATGGCACAGTCTCCGACTAGCCAAACCTATGTGGTCCAAATGGTGCAAATGTCAATCAGATAAACAGATGGGACAAAGATGGAGACAGGATACTTGAAGGACCTCTACGTGTTAATGTGTGTAGGGCATGTCCCCACTGCACGAGGTTTGTCGGACGGTTTTTACAGACGGTTTGCGGTTTTTCAACCGCCCTGAAAAACGGCCGAAATTAGTCACAATGGTGCGTCTATGAGAGAAAACCCGGGGAAAACCCGATGCAGCACGACCCCAATGTCCCCACTGCAACCGGTTTAGTGCCGCCTGGGCAGGTTTTCCATGCGCATAGGGCCGCTCAAAAAGCATTGAGCATGCACATTCTTTCATCCAGTCTCCGGACGGGAATATGATAAACCTCAATGGAGAGGGGCCCCCCCCCCCCCCCGCTTCCGTGGGTCGACCGCAAAACCGGACACACAACTTTGCCCTTGTTCACTGTATATTACCGTGATCAAAGGGCAAAAGTTTGGTGCCCAAAACGCGCTTGGTCTGTTTGATCTAGTTTTACCCCTCTGCACTTTTTATGTACCGACAATTAAAGAAATAGCTTCATAATCCTTACGGCTGGTATTACTTCCAATTGTTTTTGCATGTCTGTAGATCTCAGGTTGACAGCCTTACAAAATGTTGCTTTAAACATGTAGGTGACAGGTAGTTGAAGACCTTTTCTAAAATACATTATTCTTTTGAATTAACCTCGGTTCATAAGGTAGAGAGATTTTAATGTGACCTAAGTGGAATATTGGTTTCCTTGGTGTATGGCCAGGTATCTCCTTTCCGGATTAGACGAGAGCAGAGAGTGACCGTCACCATGTCGGAGTTCACTCCAAGCAAAATGATTATCTCCTAACAGGATTAGCTTTTGTTTTAAGATACAGTAAGCAATTTGTTTCATTCTTTAGAGCACATGTATCTTTGTTTACTGAAGATAAAATCTCCTGAAACTTATGTCTTTGCTAAAAATCCAGCTCTAGTCTACAGAGAAGCTAAAAATGTTAATCAATGCTATAGAACCACCCACGCCTGACAGAAGCAGAGTAAGAGTGAAGCTGCTTATGACTCAATGAAACAAGCGTGTGTAAAAAACCCCTTTAAACTCTCTCTCAGCCTAGTGAGGGACTCCTTAATGATTTGGGTGCGATATCATGGCACTCTTGAGGGTCTTGTATTGTCCTTGAAGGTAAAGTAACAGCTCAGAAGTATCTGGAGGTGCATCAAGTGGCCAATTCCATCCATGGGTCAGACTATTGGGCGACATGTCAGTTTTAAGGTGAATTTAATGAGTGTATAGTGCGCCTGAATTAACCTGTCAAAAATCTGGCCTCTGGTCTACCCTGCATAGTAAAATTGAGGCGTCTAATCAAGGTGATAGCATGTAATGAGGCGCATAGTGTATCATTGTAGTGCATATTGATACACCTTGTAACGGACCTGGGCTCTTGGGATCCACTGGGCACCGTCAAGCGATGGCGGGAGTCCACACCAGGGAGCGGAGTCTAAAGTGGAGCCCGGTGTGTCATCCGCCCGCCCGCAAAGCACGGGATGGAACTTGCTGCGGGCGGGATTCCACTCCAGGTCGCCTACCCCATGATTGTGACCTTGCTTGGGTGGTAGCCAGGATATAGCGCGGTACAGAATCGGGCACTAGCAAACTCGTAGTCAGTGACGGGCAGGTGAGAAGGTCGGGGAAGGCAGCAAAGGTTCGTGGTCGGGGAACGTCAAGCCAGGAGGACATGGTACACTGTATAGAGTAAACCGGAACGTAGAAAGGGCTTCCTCGCATAGGTATGGGCACTATGGAATCGGCGAGGGCCAGGAAGTGGGTGGAGCGTATTATATATGGACAGTGGCGGTGTTTTTCAATTATGGGCGCGCTGTCCTTTAAATTTGCAACTAGAGCCGGGAGCGCGGTGCCCTAAGGAGCCAGGGGCGCGCACGGCCCGCACCAGTCCGCGAGTCGCGGTCAGGTGAGGGAGGGAGGACTTTCTGGGACGGGGGAGCCCACGGGACGCGAAGTTGTCCGCACCCCGGTGCGGCCGTGTAAACGGGGCAGCGAGTGTGCCTGCAGCCCGGGGGGGCTGCAGCGGCCACTCGTCGATCGAGTTACCCCCCCTTAGGTCTCCCCCTCCTTTTTGCCACTGGTGAGAAATCTCTGGAAGTAAGTTGGTCCATGATGTTCTCGTACGGCTCCACGATCCCTTTCCTCGGGAACCGACCACCCCTTACCAATCAATAAGAAAGTAACGCGTTTCCCCTTGGGTCTTCTTCATAGCCAGGATTTCCTTTTTACGGCAAAGAGTTCCGTGCACACGCCACGGGGCAGGGAAGACACTTCCGAGTACCTGTTCAAGATGAATGGCTTTAGTAGGGAAACATGGAAGGAGTTCGGAATAAGCATCGAGGGGGGTACAGCCGGAGCTTGTAGGCCACGGACGCGATCCTCTTGTACAGGACTTCAAAAGGGCACAAGGAACCGGGGACCCAGTTTGTAGGAACGGAATACTTAGGCGAACATGTCTGGAGGAACAACCAGACCTTATCCCCAGGCTTGAACGGGGCGGGGACCTCCTGTGTTTATCTGCCTGGAGCTTCATCCGAGCTGGGAGGCCCGGAGCAAGGATTGCTGCGTGTTGTCCACCACCGACTTCCGGTCCGGATCAGGGGACGTCCACCGCAAGGACCGTCCGAGACCGATGACAGCGGAGGGGCGGGCGGCGGATGTAATCCATACACACCACGAAAAATGGGAGAAGCGGGCCCGTAGAATCAGAGTCAAGAATTGTATTTTTCCCCCCCCCCCCCCCCCCCCCCCCCTACTGGCGAATTCGGCCCAGGGGCAACAAGCCTGCCCAATCAGTCTTGATGGGCCGAGACGAAATGACGTAGGTAGTTCTCTAAGATCTGGTTAGTTCTTTCTACCTGCCCGTTCGACTTCCGGGGGGGGGGGGAAGCCGCCTTGTGGGCCCGTGGGGGGGGCGGAGGGTGTAAGCTGGAGGAGAAGTCCCATCACTTTGACGCTGAGAAACAGAGAGACCGCCAAAACGGGAGACGAATTGAACTCCGCGATAGGACACAATGTGTCGAGGAAGGCCATGCAGGCGGAAGACATGCAGGAAGAAGAGGGGTTGCCAAACGAGTGCAGGCGGAAGTCCAGGCAAGGGCAAAAATGGCCATTTAGAGAACGCGATCGGGATGACCCAAATGACAGTATTACACGCCGACGGCGGAAGATCCGTGATGAAGTTCCATGCAATCTGGGACCATGGACGAATCCGTGAGACGGGCAATGGGAAGGAGCAATCTGTGGCTTGAGCGTGCGTGTCTTGGTTGCGACCACCCACGAAGAGCACGAGGCCACAAAATCCTTCAAATCCTTTGATTAGTGGGGGCACCAGTTAGTCACCGTCCACTGAACTGCGCCGTCTTCCGAATCTCCCGGGTGGCCGGCAACCGAGAGTCATGACCCCATTAGGATTCTTCTCCGAAGGAATGACTACATAGGACTTGCCCGGATGTATTGCCGTAATCTACTGGAGCACGGTGATCAGACTGGTTGGGAGGATTGATGTGGCAGGTGGAGGAGTCCTCACCAAGCACGTCCGCGACCGCCCGGGAAAGAGCATCGGCTTTGACGTTCCTTTCTCGTTGGGCGGAATGGATCGTGAAATTGAAGCGCGAGAAGAAGAGAGCCCAACGAGGCCTGCCGGGGATTAAGGCGCTGAAGCCGTCTGGAGGTACACAAGATGCTTGTGTCAGGCTAGATTGTAAACTGGATGTCGGGCTCCTTCAAGGAAGATGGACTGCCACTCCTCAAGGGCCTAATCTAATGGCCAACAGCTCACGGTCACAATGGTGTAGTTCTTCTCCGCAGGAGAGAACGTTCTTGAGAAGAAACCCACACGTGACAACTTGCCTTGGAATCCTCTGAGAGAGCACCCGCCCACTGCTTCCCGATGTTGCGTCCACCTCCAGAAAAAAAAACCGGGTTCTCCACATACGACGAGACAAAACTGAAGCCGAAGCACAAGGCCGCCTTGATGCCAGGCGAAGGCGATATTCGGCCGATGGTGGCCACAACCCTCGGGTGCACAGCCTTCTTAATAGGGCAACAATGGGAGCCACTAGCGTCGAAAAGTGTGCGGATAAACACTGGACGGTAATAATTGCAAAGCCGAGGAAACCGTTGAATAGCCCGAAGGACCACGTTGGATGAGGGCCACTTGCAGGAGCTGACTGCTTGGCAGGATCCATTTGCAATCCCTTGGCGGGAAACAATATACAAGAGGAAGGGCGGCCTGGAGATCGGTGAAAATTGGGCATTTATCCAGTTTGCGAAAAGGGCGATTCCACGAAGGCTGATTAGGACCTGGCGCACATGGGGACGGTGGGACTTGAGTCAGGCGAAAAAATCAAATATGTCGTGCAGATACAGACCACGCATACATAATGAAGAGGTCTCTCGAGATGTCGTTTGCGAACCCCTTGAACACCGGGGGCGTTACTAGAGACGAAGGGCATAACTAGGAATTCGAAATGCCCCAATCCGCGTGTTGAATGCGTCTTCCACTCGTCGCCTTCTCGGTCCGGATCAGGTTATAGGCCACACGTGAGTCCATTTGGTCGAAGATCCTAGCTCCCCGAAGGCGGTCGAAGAGCTCGAGATCAGCGGGCAGTGGGTAGCGGTTTTTTCAAGTAATCTTTTTCAGACCCGCGATAGTTCGAGCAGGGTCGAAGAGAGCCATCCTTGTCTTTTCCACAAGAAGAAGCCTGCTCCAGCTGGTGAAGAGGGTACTTGCGGTAGATGCCAGCGCTCTTGAGGTTCCTCCTGAATGTAGTCTGGAACTGGCCTTGGTCTCGGGGGACGCGAAAGTGGGTAGGACTCTACCCCGTGGAGGGGTTGTGCCAGGCAACAGGTCTATAGGGGCTATCGTAGGGACCCCGGTGACGGTGGCAGGAGTCTGCATGTTTTCGGAGAACACATCGGAGAGGTCTGATACTCTGCTCGGTAACCAGGCCTACTCCGGCTTCACTGGGCGAAGCGGGAGAGCGTGGGACGCCACCGGGCGTGGTGCGGGAACAGACAACCGTACTGGCAGTCTGTCCCCATCGTGTAACTTCGCCGTCTTCCAGTACCCAAAGACCGGGGCGTGCATTGCGAGCCAGGGTAACCCAATCAGGATAAGCAGACGATGAACGGGGTAATAAATAGACACGATTCTCTCGCCATGGTGTTGCCCTACATGGCATAGTCAAGGGCTCCGTACGGTACTGGAATAGTATCGCGCAGGACCTCCCCCACCTCAGACGAAAGAGATCGCACCAGAGGTTTAACGTGAGCGAAACGGTGGGAAACGGCGAAGCTTCGGACACCAGGGCGGCATCCATAAAAATTTCCAGCCGAGCCGGAGTCCGAGGCGGAGGCTTCGAAACTTCACGCCAGCACTAGATGTGATCTGCACCGGCATGGTCAGCCGTGGAGAGGAATGTGCACACCCAGGGAAGACTCTTCCCAACAGTGCCATAGGTGCGAGCGTTCCCTGGCGCAGCAGGGCGAACCGCGGACAGTCGCCTCAAGAAGTGTTCAAGGACTTAAGCACAGTACAGGCAAAGTTCTTCAGTGCGGGTCGGGCACGCTCTTGTATGAGAGTAATGCGAAAGGTCGACCTGCATGGGCTCCCTCGCTGAATGGCTGAGGTAGCGAACAGGTGTACGGATGTTTCTGGAATACCGGAGCAAACGCACGGGGAAGCGACGAAGGTCGAGCAGAGTCGCGTTCCTGGCGGAGCTCTTCTTCTCTCTCTGAGAAAACGCACATCAATCCGCGTGGCCAGGTGGATCAACCCAGTCAAGGAAAAAAAAGGGGGGGCCCCCGGATGATCCCTTGCGGCCAGGGCATCCTTTAACCGGCTAGGAGAGGCCCTTCTTGAAAGTGGCACAGAGGGCGGCCTCCTCATACCAGTCAGCTCCGAGGCCAAGGTTCGGAATTGGATGGCTAATCACCCGACCGAGGATTCCCCTTAGGCTTAAATTCAGGAGTGCGGTTCCCGCGTGACGACTAAGCCCGTTGCTGGTTCCTCAAAAACGCAGCGGAAACTCTTTGAGAAGGCCTGCAGGTCGACCCACCGAGAGATCTCCCCTGTCCGCCAGAGGGGGGTTGCCCACTGCCGGGCCTTCCCGGAGAGCAGACTGAGGCAAACGCCACTTTTGCGCGTTCGGACGGGAATCTGGGTGTCACATTAGATCCACGTGCATCGAGCACTAGAGTCAACTAAACCCCTACAAGAAGTTTCGGGGAGCTCCCTCGAGAAGACATTTAGAGGGAAAGCGAAAAGCCGGAGCTTAGCGCCCCAGTGCGGCGTGGGCAACGTGCAGGTGCTGGAATGGCGGGAAGACGGTGGAGACTGCCGTTGGCGAGACGAGTTTGCTGCATCATGGACGTCAGCTGATCCAAGTGCTGTGCCTGCTGCGTCAGCTGCTGGGACAGCTGGGCAACGACGGACGTCAGATCTTTCAGGCTGGTAAGGAACCTTGGCGGGATCCTAAGGGGCGCGATTCCAACTGTAATCGACCTGGGTTGCTCTTTTTTTTTTTTACCCCCCCCCCCCCACCCCCCACCTTACCCCCTGCTTACCTATTCGGTTGTTTGGTTCCACATAACCCCATGGCCAAGCAAGCGGATGGGCGGGAGCCACACCGGGAGTGGAGGTCAAGTGGAGCCGGTGTTCAACCAGAGCCAGCGTCGGCTAGAAGTCGGGATGGACTGAGCTGCGGCTGGATTCACCAGGTCGCATACCCCTCTTTGATGTGACTTGCTTGCGGTGGTAGCAAGGAATGCGCGGTTCAGAATCGCAGGCAAACTTTTTTTCCTAGTCAGGACGGGCAGGCAAGGTCGGGGCAGGCAGCAAAGGGATTCGTGGTCGGAGAACGTAAGCCGGTGGGATGGTACACTGTATAGAAACCGGAACGTAGAAAGGGCTTACTAGCATAGTATAGGCACTATGGAATCGGGGAGGGCCAGGAAGGGGTGGAGCGAATATATATGACAGTGGCAGGTGTTTTCAATTAGGGGCGCGCTGGCCCTTTAAATTTGCAAGAGCCGGCGCGTCGTGCCCTAAGGAGCCAGGGCGCGCGCACCGGCCGCACACCACAGTCCGGAGCGCGGTCAGGTGAGGAGGGAGACTTTCTGGGAAAGGGGGCGAAAGCCCCACGGGAAGCGGCGTTGTCCGCACCCGTTGCGGCCCGTGTAAACGGGCAGCGAGTGCGCCTGCAGCCCGGACCCCGGGCTGCAGCGCCACTCGTGACACACCTACTTTAGGCGCATTCATATATGTCGTGCCTGGTATATAATGTGTCTAGTTTTGGTGTATTACAGTTAATTTATATAGATAATGGGGCGTCAACAGTTCTCTGGTGCAAAATACACCAAAAAAATGGTGCAGCCCCAATGGGACAATTCTCCCTTTGTTTTGACATTATAATCCAATATTGCAGAATGACAATCAGGGCCGCCGATAGGGGGGTACAACCAGTACTCCCGTACCGGGCCCGGCCAGAATTTGAAGCAAGGGGGGGCCCGCGCGGTCGGCACGGTACGTCCCCTTGCATTCTTTATTAATGGTAGAGAGAAGAGGCCGCAGGCCTATTCTCCCTACCAATATTATCCCCAACTGTGCCGGTGCTGCAGGGGCCCGGCGCAACTAAGGTGGAGAGGAGGGGTCCTCAGCGCTATTGAGGGGGAGGGGCCGGCGCTGTGGGTCACGCATGCCAACTCTATATTTCATGTCACAGTAACTTCTAAATTCATAGCCGCAGCAGCTCACTGACTAGCAGACGGGCGGCCCCTCTTCCTTCCTCCGGCGGGGGCGGGCCTCACTGAGTTCAAATGACCGCGCTTCCTGCCCCGGCCTGGAGGAAGGAGGAGGGGCCGCCGGCTGCTCAGTCAGGAGATGCTGCGTCTATTGAACAGGTTGTAAGTTAAAGTTGTAATGATAGAGATGGTTGCGCAGCGTGGACCCGCAGCGCCGGCCCTCCCGCCTCAATAGCGCGGGACCCATCCTCTCCACACTTTGTTGCTCCGGGCCCCTGCAGCGACCGGGCCACTTAAGCAATCCTGTGGGGGCCCCATAAGGCCCCTGTAGTTTGTGGAGGCGTCCATAAGGCCCCTGTAGTTTGTGGGGGGCCCATTCAAAGGCCCCTAAATTTTGTGGGGCCCATGAAAGGTTGTGGGGCCCCATTAAGGGCCATAATAATATGTTTTGGGGCCCCCTGAAGGTTGTGGGGGCCACATTCAAAGGCCCCTGAAATGTATTGAGGCCCCACAAAATACAGGGTCTTTTGGGGGCACCACATATTCAGGGGGGGGGTGGCGGCCTTATAGGGGCCCCACATTATACACGGGGCCTGATAGGGGCCACACATATACAGGGGCCTTATAGGGGTCCCCCACAGGACTGGGAAGGGGGCTCAGTGCAACTGAGATGGAGTGGTGGGTCCGGCTGCTACTGAGGGGCGCAGAGGCCCACTTGCAAGTCGCGCTGTGCGACATGTGATCTATTTAAGTGGCCAGTTGCGCCGGGCCACTTGCCCGTCCTGGGGGGGCCCCCATAAGGCCTTGTTTATATGGGGCCCCATTAGGCCCCTGTAGTTTTGTGGGGCAGCCCATAAGGCCCCTGGTAGGTTGGTTGGGGCCCCCATAAGGGGAGGATTGTTAGGGGAGGAAGCGATGGTGTGACAGTGGGGCGGTGTTGCCTGGGGGCGGAGTTGACTGGGGCGGGGTTGATGGGGGCCCAGGTGTTTTAGCTGTAGGGGGCCCCAAAATTTCTGACGGCAGCCCTGATGACAATGCTCCTACCCACACTGCTCGCTTCATTGGCTCTTGGTTCAAGGGACATGAAGATAAAATTAAAGAACTTTTAAAAAACCTCTCTACCACTATACTAAAATAAAAAATAATCCCATACAGGGGCGTAACTAGGGAAGCCTGGGCCCCAAAGCAAACTTTTGGATGGGGCCCTCCCTCCCCCGCCCTCCCCCCGCTTCCCTGACCAGGAACATTTACCGGGACCTTACTAGATAATACAAGGAGTGAACAACTCACCATAGATATCACCATCATATGGCTACCAAACAAATCCCACTATACCCAGTCCAACATTACCAATAACGCTACTATATAGGAACCTGATTATACCGCCAGAACACCACAAATTACCACCACATAGTGACTAATACCCCTATACTATTAATGAATAAAGATCAATTTTACTGCCATATAGTGGTAGATTCCAGTGTACACAGGTGCCCTACAAACTATATCTAACCTCCATACAGTGACCCTATAGTGGTATAAACCATTTTAAAACAGGCTCTGCGTGATGTATCTTACCTCCATACAGTGACCATATAGTGGTAGATACCAGTGTACACATACTCTGCAGACTGTATATTACCTCCATACAGTGACCATATAGTGGTAGACACCAGTGTTCACAGGCTCTGCAGACTGTATATTACCACCATACAGTGACCATATAGTGGTAGATACCAATGTATACAGGCTCTGCAGACTGTATATCACCTCCATACAGTGACCATAAAGTGGTAGATACCAGTGTACACAGGCTCTGCAGACTGTATATTACCTCCATACAGTGACCATATAGTGGTAGATTCCAGTGTACATGGGTTCTGAAGATTGTATATTACTGCCATACAGTGACCATATAGTGGTAGACATCAGTGTACACAGGGTCTGTAGACTGTATATTATCGCCATACAGTGACTATATAGCGGTAGGTACCAGTGTACACAGGCTCTGCAGACTGTATATTACCTCCATACAGTGACCATATAGTGGTAGACTCCAGTGTACACAGGCTCTGCAGACTGTATATTACCAACATACAGTGACCATATAGTGGTAGACACCAGTGTACACAGGCTCTGCAGACTGTATATTACCTCCATACAGTGACCATATAGTGGTAGATGTCAGTGTACACAGGTTCTGCAGACTGTATATTACCTCCATACAGTGACCATACAGTGGTAGATACCAGTGTACACAGGCTCTGCAGACTGTATATTACCTCCATACAGTGACCATATAGTGGTAGATGTCAGTGTAAAAAGGGTCTGCAGACTGTATATTACCACCATACAGTGACCATATAGTGGTAGAGAGCAGTGTTGACAGGGTCTGTAGACTGTATATTATCGCCATACAGTGACTATATAGCGGTAGGTACCAGTGTACACAGGCTCTGCAGACTGTATATTACCTCCATACAGTGGCCATATAGTGGTAGACACAAGTGTACACAGGCTCTACAGACTGTATATTACCAACATACAGTGACCATATAGTGGTAGACACCAGGGGTACACAGACTTTTGCAGACTGTATATTACCTCCATACAGTGACCATTAGGGGGTAGACACCAGTGTACACAGGCTCTGCAGACTGTATATTACCCCCATACAGTGACCATATAGTGTTAGATGTCAGTGTACACGGTTTGCAGACTGTAATTACCCCCATACAGTGACCATTAGTGGGAAGGTACCAGTGTCACAGGCTCTGCAGCTTATAATGTTACATTTTGAAGTTCATCTTGTGACTCACGGGGTGACATTTCTCTGACGATCGTTAAATTTCCCTTTCGTTCTGCATCCGGTCCAGCCCCCATCATGAGATTTTCCCCCGCCACTCTTTCCTGCAGATTTAGACACAAATATGTTAGAATCCTGTTTTCCAGCCCCTCATCCCTGCCCCCCACCCTCTGTAAAACTTCCAATGGTGGTGCAGCGGGGTACGGGCCACACTTAGAGACAGGGTCAAAAACCGGCCGCGATCTCCCTGCCCCGCAGGGCTTTTTACCACAGCCACGCAGAGTCATCAGTAAGGGAGAGGTAGGAGGGATCGTTTCCTCCCCCCTTTTCCCTTTGTATGTACTGTGCTCGGTGAGGCTGTACTTTCGGGTCACAGGGGGCGTCCCGCGCCGCTTTACTCAGCCCCCTGTGACGCTGGGTCTCCTCTGTGGGCAGCCTCTGCCGCCGAGGAGATTCTGGGGCTGGTGCGGGCAAAAGCGGCGGACATCACGCTGTTACCCCTACACATCCCGGACCGGACCGGGCCGCCCCCCCCCCTTTTTTTTTTTATATAATTTTTCCCCCCCCCCCTTTTTCTGGGGGCTGTGGGATATCTATATAGCTGCTGTGGGGATCTATATGGGTGCTTTGGGGGGATTTTATGCTATGGGGGGGCTGTGGGGCATATATTTTAATTGGGGGGGTGTGGGGCATCTATATGGCTACTGGGGGCATCTACAGGCTATGGGGGGGTGGGGCATTTTACATGGGTACTGGGGGGGGTGTGGGGCATCTACATGGCTACTGGGGGGGCTGTGGGCCCCTCTATATGGCTTTTTGGGGGGGGGGGGGGACTCATATGGGTACTGGGGGGCACACATGGTACGGGGGGTGTGGGGCATCAAAATGGTATGGGGGGGTGTGGGGCTCTACTGGCTACTGGGGGGGGTGGGGCCATCATATGGGTACTGGGTGGTGTGGGCCCTTTAGGCTATGGGGTATGGGGCATCTATTGGCTATGGGGGTATGGGGCTCTATATGGCTACTAGGGGTTATGGGGGATCTATTGGTACTGGGGGCTATGGGCATCTCATGGCTATGGGGGGGTTGGGGCATCAATGGTACTGGGGGGGCTATGGGGGATCTACTTTGGTACTGGGGGGGTATGGGATTTTTCATGGCACTGGGGGGTTGGGGGGATCTCGTGGGTACGGGGGGCTGTGGGGCCTCTTATGGCTACTGGGGGGCTATGGGGATCTATATGGGTACTGGGGGTTATGGGGCACCTATATGGCTACGGGGGGGTGGGACTCTACATGGCTACTGGGGGGTTGGGGCATCCATGGTACTGGGGGGGGTATGGGCTCTACATGGGGTACTGGGGGGCATGGGGCTCTACGTGGCTACTGGGGGGCTGTGGGGCCCTTTATGGCTACTGGGGGGGTTTTGGGGATCTATTGGCTAAGGGGGTCTATGGGGCACCCATTGCCTGGGTGGGGGTGGGGGCATCTACTGGTAAGGGGGGCTATGGGGCTCTACATGGCTACTGGGGGGCGTGGGCCTTATATGGCTTGGGGGGGGTGTGGGGCTTATATGGCTAAGGGGGCTCTTTTGGCTATGGGGAGCTGTGGGGCTTAAATGGCTACTGGGGGGGTGGGGGGCATTAATGGTCTGGGGGGGCGGGGGGACTATTGGGGACTGGGGGGGCTGTGGGCATTATTTGGCTCTGGGGGGGCTTTTGGGGGAAATGGTATGGGGGGGTGGGGCAAACAAGAAAAGGGGGGTTGGATATAGGTACTGGGTTGGGGCGGGGGAAAAATTACAGGGGATGGGGGGCTTTTGGGGATTAAATGGATTTGGGGGGTTTGCATCTAATGGAAAATTTTGGGGCATCCATTTAAAATGGCAGGGGGGGCGGGGGATTTTAAGGAGGGGGGGAAAAGGGGATTTTTGGGGAGGGGGAGGGGAAAAAGGGGGGGGGTGGGTTTAAGGTTGGGGGTAGGGGACAAAGAACGGGGGCTTGGGCCACAAAAATTGGGAAACGGGGGTTGGGAAAAACAAGGTTTGGGGGCAAGGTAAGGGGAGGGGGGAAAAAGGTATGGGGGGGTGGGGGGTTAATGGTAGGGGGGGTGTGGGACTTTTTGGGTTGGGGGGTGTGGAAAAGGAAAAAGGGGTGGGGATTAAGGGGACGGGGGGGAGGGGAAATGGCTATGGGGTATGGGGAATAAAATGGGGGTTTGGGGGATTTAATGGTATGGGGAGTAGGGGCATTAATGCCACTGGGGGTTGGGGCACACATGGCAGGGGGGGTAGGGGCATTAATGGCTAGGGGGGCATCATCTACTTGCTATCTTCCCTCTATATCCCCCTCTATCTCTTATCCTGGGGGTTGGGGCCCTTATCTACTTTTGGGCATCTAATGGCTACTGGGGGGCTATGGGGCATCTAAATTTTCTACTGGGGGGTTGGGGGAAATTTTTGGCTACTGGGTGGGGTGTGGGACATCCATATGGGCTTTCTGGGGGTTTTTGGGGGATCTACATGGCTAAGGGGGGGATGGGGCCACTGCCTGGGCTTTTGGGGGGCTTATGGGATTTGTACCTGACTACAGGGGGCTATGGGGCAACTGCCTGGCTATGGGGGCCATATGGGGCAAAGTACCTTGGTTACAGGGGGGGGCTACATGGGGCATGACCTGGCTTCAGGGGAAACTTATGGGGCATTAAACCTGGGCTACAGAGGGCTATGTGGGCATCTCCCTGGCTACAGGGGGGGGTTATGGGGCATATTCCTGGCTTTCATTTGGGGCAAACCTGGCTGCAGGAGGCATATTACTACCTGGCTACAGGGGGGGGAAAAAAACCTATCTAACCAATGGGGGAATATACCTGTCAACGGGGGGGTTTATCCACCCTTTATCTACTAACAATGGGGCATATGTACCTATCTCCTATGGGGGGGCAATATATTCCCTTCCTGGTTCCCCTCAAGGGGGCTAATTAAAAATAGCAATATTTTACAAATGTAACCCGTTAAGGAGAAGTTTACACAGTTTAAAAATTTTGTTGGCCCTTTAAGGCCCCTTTAAAGGGACGCCCTGAGACTGATGTGGGGCCCCGGGGGAAAACGAGTTTGACCACCCCTGGGTTGAGGGGCCCGTCTCCTAGAGGGGGGTGAGGAAAGAGGATTCACCCCCGCAGATTGTGTTACGCTAATGGCCTGTACCCACCGAATATATAAGCAGGAGACCCAATTATAAGGTTGGTAGGCCCTAGGAGGTAGGTTAGTAACTTAGGTAGGTAGGTAGTACAAGGCCCCCGGTAGGTAGATCCAGGTAGGGAGGCAGTAGTCAGACCCTCAATTAGGTAGGGGGTCAGGTAGGGAATTGGCCTAAGGGGGAGTAATTAGGCCCCAGGTAGGTAGTTATACAGTAGGGTGAACTACAGGTAGGCTGTAGGGGGGCCCCCGGTGGCGTAGGTGGGGCCCAGGTACTTGGTAAGGTGGGGCCCCATAGGTAGACAGGGGGTAAATAGGGGTATAGGGAGGGCCCCCAAAAGGAGGCAGACTTTAGGTAGGCTTAGGGGCCATATAGGTAGGCAGTAAGTTTAGGGAGTTTGGGGGCAAAAAAGGGAGACAAAGGAGGATTTGGTAACTATAGGGGAGCCCCTTTAGGGAGACGGGGTTAGGTGGGGATAGGGGCCATTTAAGTAGGTTGGCAGAGTTTTTAGGGAGGGTTTTTGGGGCATCACAGCTTTTGGGGGTATAGGGCTATATAGACAGGCTTAGTGGGGTTACATACGCAGGCTTAGGGGGGGCTACATAGGCAGGCTAAGGAGGGGTTTATAGGCGCCTGGGGGGTATATAGGCGGCGGGGGGCTTATATGGCCGGCAGGGGGGCCCATAAAAGGAGGGGGGGGTACATAGGCAGGGAGGGGGGCTATAAGAGGAGGCGGGTGGGCTAATAGGGAGGGTGGGGTTATATGGGAGTCGAGTTATTTGGCAGCAGGGTGGGTATATATAGGCAGGCAGGGTGGGCTATAGAGGCAGGCAGGGTGGGCTGTATAGGCAGACAGGGGTATATAGGCAGACAGGCAGGGGTATATAGGCAGGCAGGGGTATATAGGCAGGCAGTGGTATATAGACAGGCAGGGGAATATAGACAGGCAAGGGTATATAGGCAGGCAGTGGTATATAGACAAGCAGTGGTCTATAGACAGGCAGGGGTATATAGGCAGGCAGTGGTATATAGACAGGCAGGGGTATATGGGCAGACAGGGGTATACATGCAGGCAGGGCAGGTAAAATGAGAAATAGTTTACTTACCTCCGTCCACACTCCCTCGATGCGCTGCGCCGCGCTCCGGCTGCTGTGCTCATGTGATGTAATCGCGCCGGCCACGTGATCACTGAGAGCCGGTGGGGCAGCGCTGCCTGTGAATGCTCGGGCCGGAGGGCCCGGGCGTTCAGAGGCGGGATGCGCCGGGCCCTTCAGCTCCGCACCCGCCGCAGTTCACTGCCGGCGGGCCCAGGAGCGGCATTACTGGGGTAGCAGACATGGTAGCGGCTGCCCCGGGGCTCAGGCCCCCTAAGAGCACAGGCCCCGGGGAAGCTGCTACGTCTGCTACCCTGGTAGTTACGCCCCTGATCCCATACTTACCTCACCCATCACCACCATTTCAGAGCTTCAGTGGTCTCCCGGGTCCCTCAATGATGATATCACGTTCATGGATCACATGATGCTGCAGCCAATCACTGACCTCTGTGGTCACATGTTGTACATACAGACATGTGACTGCTGAGGCCAGAGATTGGTTCCAGCAGCATGTGATCCATAAATGTGACATCATCGGTGAGGGACTGGTTAGGAACACTGGAGCTCTGGAATGGTGCTGATGGGAGAGGTAAGTATTGGTTTTCTATTTAACACAGCGAGGGAGGTTTTTTTTTAAAAAAAATTGGGATGTAATAATATAACAAGTTATAGTGACTGGGATTCTAGAGAAGGGTCTGGATACATTTCTAGATGTAATAATTTGAACAAGTTATAGTGACAGGACTCTGGAGAAGGGTTTTGGATACATCTCTAGATGTAATAATATAACAAAGGTTATAGTGGCCCGGGAAATTTTGGAGAAGGGTTCGGATACATTTCTAGATGTAATAATATAACAAGTTATAGTGCCCCTGATTCGGGAGAGGGTCGTTTTTTTAAATTTCTAGGTGTAATAAATATAACAAGTTATAGTGACCAGGATTCTGGGGAAAAGGGTCTGGATACATCTCAGATGTAATAATAAAAAGGTTATAGTGACCGGGATTTGGGAAGGGTTGGTACATTTTGATTAAAAATTAACAAGTTCAGTGACGGGGGATTCTGGAGATGGGTTGGAAATCTCTAGATGTAAAAATTTAAAAACAATTTAGTGCCCGGGTTTCTGGAAAAGGGGTCTGGATACATTTTCTAGATGTATAATAAAAACAAGTTTAGTGCCCGGATTCTGGAGAAGGGTCTGGAGACTTTTAGATGTAAAATAGAACAAGTTATGGCTGGGGATTCTGGAAAAGGGTCTGGATACATTTTGATGTATAATGGAAAAGGTTTTAGTGCCCGGATTTGGAAGGGTCTGGATGCATTTTGATGTAATAATAGAAAAGTTTAGTGCCCGGGGATTTGGAAAAGGGTTGGATATTTTTCTAGATGTAATAAAAGAAAAGTTATAGTGACCGGATTTGGAGAAGGGTTGGAACATTTCTAGATGTAATAATAGAAACAAGTTTAGGACCAGGTTTCTGGAGAAGGGTCTGGGGGACATTTTAGAGTAATAATAGAACAAGTTATAGTGACGGGGATTTGGAGAAGGGTCGCTCATCGTTTCCCCAGATTAGAGTCGGGAAGGAATTTTTTCCTTAAAATGTGGACAATTGGCTTCTACCTCATGGCGGAGAGGCTTTATCTTCCTCTGGACCAACACTATAGGACAGGGGTGGGAAATTAATTTTCCCATGGGGCCGCATGAGAAAGTGCGATGGTTTTAGAGGGCCGGACTAATAAAAATATAGGGTGAACGGAGAAAAAATTAGTTTTTGGGGGATTATTTTTGTGAAAACTTACTGGGGGATGTATCTATTACCTGCCTTATGATACACAGTAAGGCAGGTATATACAGCTCTCCTCAGTAAGGTAGGTATGTAGATGTATGTCCCCTCAGTCTGGCAGGTATAGTCAGCTCCCTCAGTCAGTCAGGTATATAGATATAGGTACCCGCACAACAGGCAGGTATATAGTTACAGCTCCCCACGGCAGGTATATAGATTTCAGCTCCCCACAGGCAGGTATATAGGTACAAACTCCCCTCAGGCAGGTATTTTAGATAGGTACAGCTCCCCTCAGGTAGGTATTAGATAGGTACAGCTCCCCCCAGGAGGTATATAGATAGGTATAGCTCCCCTCAGGCAGGTTTATAGGGTAGGTACAGCTCCTCTCAGGCAGGTATATAGCTAGTTAGGGTCCGCCAAAAGGCAGGTATATAGATTGTTAGGGCTTCCCATAGGCAGGTTTATACCTAATTAGGACTCCGCACAGGGAGGTATATAATAATTAGGGCCCCCGCACAGGCAGGTATATAGATAATTAGGGCTTCCCACAGGCAGGTATATAGATAGTTAGGGCTCCACACAGGCAGGTATATAGCTACTTTCCACAGGCAGGTATATCGTTAGGGCTTCCCACAGGCAGGTATATAGATAGGGCTTCCCAAAGGCAGGTATTTTAGATAGTTAGGGCTTCCCCAGGCAGGTTTTGCTGCTTCCCACAGGCAGGTATATAGATTGTTAGGGGGTTTCCCCCAGGCAGGTTATAAATAGGGCTTCCCCAAACCGAGTGCGCTCATCTTCTTCCGAGGAGTTTTCCCGGGTGGTGGCGTGTGCGTCAGCCGCCAGGCCGGGACGCTCCCCCGGGCCCAGTTTCCTGCGCGTTATTACTCTGTGTGCGCCACGGAGAGGCAGCGGCGCGGTGAGCGGAGTTCATCATGTCGCTGCCTAATTTACCAGTACAGGTGATACTAATAGTAGCGTTGACGGCCCGCGGCGGGCTGTCCGCAATACCCGGCCGCGGCGGGCTGTCAGCGCTACTATTAGCAGACCTGGGCAGCATACCCCGGGGGCCCGCATCGACGAGCTAGAGGGCCGGATGGGCCCAGCGGGCGTACATTGCCCAGGTCTGCTATAGGACATGGATGGGTATGACTAAGAGCGTTCACACGCTTGAAAAGCATCAGTAGGAACCTTCTCTTTGCCACAATGTGAATTTGCTTTTACTATACTTGAAATAAAGGCTGCTGTTTTCATTCTGCCCTCCTGATAGTAGAGTCACTAACCTTTTGGGCTTTTTTGAAACAATCCTGTAGTCTTGAGAGAGAATGGACTCTAGAGTTGGATCTTCTTCCAAAATTGGAAGATATTTAGATATGATCTTTTTAATATGATGGAATTTATGGCTATGATCCAAGGCTAAAGTCAAAGACTCCTCTTTCTGTTTTGTAATAATTGCTGTGGATAGGAGATCCTCCCGGGCTCTATTCTCCACAATGGAGTCTGCTCTATTCAATAGCCATTCTGGATAACCTCCTCTCCCCTCTGCCAATCCCTTCACTGGCTTCCCATTGCCCAGCGAATCCAGTTTAAGTTAGTAACCTTGACCTACAAGGCTCTCCAAAACCCATCTCCCTCCATACATCTCTGCCTTAATTCCAGATACCTCCCTCACGCAATCTCCGCTCCTAACAGGCCCTTTTCTCTGCTCTCCCCATGTCAACTCCTCACATAACCATCTCCAAGACTTCCCCATGCTTCCCCCCTACTCTGGAACTCACTGCCCCAACACATCAGGATTCCTTCCCCTCTCACCAGCCTCAAAAGCAACCTGGGAAAAACCCTCTCTTCAGGATTGTCTATACCCAAAAAATAAACCTTGCTGTCACAAAACACTATCCACAACCATGTCTGCCCCTCACCTTCTGTCTCTTCCCACCTTTTTTTTTTAGAGTGTAAGCCCTCACGGGCAGGGACCTCTCTCCTTCTGTACCAGTTGTAGTTATTAATTTGTCACCTTTGTACTTGTTTGACCTATGTTATGTATGAAACCTGAATGTACAGCGCTCTGGAACCAAGGGCGCTCAAAAATAAATAATAATAATAATAATAAAATAAAATACAATGTATTTGTTCAGACTCCCTCCTGAAATCCTGAACTGAAGAGCAGTTCCGTTTTGCCCTAATTGTCTCTCCTATAGGGATGGATTTAAGAGTATCTCTCGAGTAGAAGCTGCGATGATGGAGAATGGTGTTGCCAGATGTTGGCTTACGATATGTTTTTGTGTTCACCCGTTTCCTCCTCTCTTTCCCGTCAATGTCAAATCCAAAAAGTTAATGGTGGCAGAGTTAGTACAAAAAGTGAGTGAGAGATTAAGAGGATTGTTATCAAGGTAGTCCATGAAGTCCGGTATGGCAGACACATCGGCGCCCCGAACAAGGAGGAGATCGTCGATGTATCTGCCATACTAGACAAGACAATCACTGAATGGATTGTCCGATGTATAAATATACATCGCTTCCCACCACGCCATGATGAAATTGGCCAGAGAGGTGAAAAACTTGGCCCCCATAGACACACCCCTGAGTTGTAAAAAATATGTGCTATCAAATTTGAAAAAATGGTGTGTCATCAAAAATGGAGTAATGTCGAGCACGAAAGAGATAAACTCATCAGAATAGCTACTGAAATTCTTAAGATGAAATTGTAGCCCTAGAATAGCAACATAATGTGGGATAGAGGTGTATAAAGCCTCAACATCGCAGGCAATCCAGCACATGTTAGGCTTCCAAGTAAGATTCGATAAAATATTCAAGACCTCCTTAGAATCTCTCAAATGCCCGGGTGTCCGAAAGACCAAGGGCTGCAATATCGTATCCAGCCACTGACATAACCTCTCCAGTAGTGACCCAATTCCCGACACAATCGGTCGCATTGGTGGGGAGACCAAATTTTTATGTATTTTTGGAAGTCCGTACATTATGGGCGTTATTGGACAATCTATTATTAGATAATCTACATCTTTCTGACTTAATATACCCAAGGAAAGACCCTCCATCAAAATACAAGATAACTCCTCCTTAAACCCAGCTGTGGGGTCATGAGACAATTTAAGATACACTTGACTGTCTGACAAAAGCTTTTGCATTGCAGCAATATATTAATTTTTATTCATGATCACAACCGTTCCGCCTTTGTCGGCCATCTTGATCACTACATTTTTATTTTTTATTAACTGCTCTACTGCACTGCGTTGCTTATTCGATAAGTTAGCAAATTTCCGACATGACGGGACAGTGTGATCTATTGAGCGCAAGTCCTTCTCAACTAATTGCTGGAAATGGTCCATTGCAGGTGTTCGGGAATTTACAGGTTAAAAGTCCTGAATGCATGTTCTGCAATATGGGACTTTGTTGGTTTTCTCAGTATGAGTGATGGAAGTGTCCGACAATAATTCCAATGATAGCACAGACATTTGTTCCTGAAAAAGGAAATTCTTGTATTCATTCTGGACTGGCTCTGCAATATTGCTTGTTTCTTCTTCATTTGAACATACATCAGGATCAGTCCAGAAGTGTCGTTTGACAGGCTATGTTCACACGGCTTATTTGCGGGGCGTAATTACGCTTCGCAATTACGCCGTGTGGACGGGGGCGGGAGCGGGGGGCCGGCACCTCGCCGGCCCATAGACTTTCATTACCAGCGGCGCGTATACGCCGCTGGTAATTCACATGTCACTTATCTCCCCCCGCGGCGGATTCGCCGAGCAGGGAGAGGAGACGTAATCCATAGTTCTCTATGAGAACTGTGGATTACCGTAATCACTGGGACATATTCCAGCCGTAATTTGCGCGTAATTACAGACTGTAATATGTCCCATTTTAAGCCGTGTGAACATAGCCTTAGAAGACAAATAAATTTATTGATGTCTTTTAGTGTAGAAAAAAAGTTGAAATTCTGCTTGACTCCAAAATTTAGGCCCAGACTGAGGACTTGTTCTTGTGCAGGTGTCAGGACAACAGATGACAGATTAAGAACATCTATGGTTTCTTTTTTATTTGATCCAGAAATATCTGACGGGTTTGCATCCTTTTGTCTGCTCCTGTGCTTCCGGCCCCCCCCCCCCCTCTCTGTCGTTTTTTGACTTTTTCTGTTTTTTGGGGGTCTTATAATATGAGGGGGCTACATCATTTGCAATTGCAGTCCCATTGCCTCCATCTGATGATTCTGCCGGACTATCAACTGAGTCGGAATCGACTGATCCAAAGCTGACCCTTCTTCGATTGTTACGTGGAGTCCATCTTCTGATCTTATTTTTCAATATTGACTTGGGTGTACCAAAGTCAGATCTTCTACGGCCCCACTCATATACTTGATCTTGTTGATAGTCATGGAGATCACGTTGATATTTACTCCTTTTGGTCTCCATGATAGACTCCTCTAATAGAGTGATTTTCTCTTTCATTTCTTGCAAAGAGTCTTCAAAGCCCTGCAATTTGTTAAATGCCTGCAATTCCACCTCCAAAGTATTGATGTCTAAGGCAATTTGTGTCAATTTGGACTCTTCAAATTTGATAATTAGTGACATCAAATTCGATGAACAGGTAGACAGTATTTGATTCCATTGTGAAACGAAATCCTGTGAAAATATTGTAGTAGGGATTTTTTTTAATGCGGAGACCACGTGGAATCATGTTCTGTTCGACATAGTTCTGCAGGGTCATGGAGTCCCACCAAACCCTCAATTCTTGCATTTTAAGTTTCTCCAAATCTCTCAACTTGCAAGTAAAATCTGGGGGTTTGGAAACGGGCTCATTGGGTTTTTGGAAAACTAAAACTTTAGCCACTTTTACAAGTCTACTGGAAAGTTCCAACATATTGTATCTATACTTGTATCAGACCACCACACAATTCAAATGAACATATGGATGATATATATTTATATAATATTATATATTTATATATATATATATATATATATATATATATTTATATATTATTTATTTAATCATTGCAGGGTGGTGGAGCACAGTAGCACGCACAATAGACTGGCATTTCCTGCGTAACTGTGCGTTCAAAAAGTGGGGGGGGACCAATTTTCCCTCTCATCCCTATCTTCCTATCCCTCCCTCCATCCTTCACTCGCTTTCCCTTTCAATCCCCCCCACCTTCCCTTCTCTCCCCTCCTCTCCCTGCAGTGAAGCGGCCCCCTCTATCCCAGCTAGGAGGTCGGAGGAAGTGCTGTGAGCTCCCCCAGCATGGCCTCCAGGCAGAGTCCTTACCCTCTATCGGCAAACACTTTCTGGATGCGCAGTCCGTAAGTTGTTTTTTTGTTTTTTTTTTTTTTGTAAAGTAATTTTTTTATTGTCATTTTCACACACAGTTAAACAGTGAATATCACATCATTCTGAATGGTCTCTAATTGCTGGGCATATCAGGATTTGCATTAATCTCCCGGGCCTGTGCCCTGGAACATTACTCATAGAATCAAGGCACATACAGAGATGATAAAAAAATCAAATCAAATTACAAGGGTATAAAGAAAATCTAAATTAAACAACAACTAACCTACACTAACTAAAGTACAAACTACAACTGCATCCTATCTGCATCTCTCTGTGACTCCACGGGTGGTCACCATTTAATGGTATAACCTCGAACTCCCTAGCGCCATAGTTCTTCAGACCTGAGTGATCCACATCCGCGTCGCCCTCCCGAAGCTCTCATCCCCTACAGGTAACACCAATCGGGTATATTTGAACATCTGCATAAGGGCTTCTATCTCCTCTGTCGGATTTTTCGTGACATTCTATGTAGGCTTCTCCACGTCCTGCCAATAGGAAACCGCCCGCCGGGTTCGGACTCTCCTTCACCGGGGCCCTTATCTCGTCTCCTCAGCGTCTCGTCAGACTATAAGTCTAATCCTCCCTAGCTGCTTTTTGACCCCGGTCGATCTTGACGGGACAGTGGGGCTTCAGCGATAATGCAAGGGGCTTCGTTTCGTGCACTCTAAAAGGGCAAGTGTGATTATTCCCGGGAAACCGGTGGAGTGAGCTGACTCCTCTGAACCCTGTCGTCCCCCATCCCGCGTCCGGCCCTTGGCTGGGCAATTGGCAAGTCCTCACTAGGAGTTTTATTACATGCTGCTCTAGGGTGACCCTGAATCCGTTGAAGCTGAAATCTTATACTGATAGGAACAGACACAGTGCCCGCCCCAGTGTTTGTGTATAGTGCATTACCACAGACCGTGCCATAGGTCCGTTTTTATGTGTGCGCATTTGGGGCCAGTGCTGCAATCTTAATCCGGGAGTTCTGCGAGAGGCGGGGGACGACAGATTGAAGGCGTAGGTGGCGTTGTGTATTATCCTTGAAAGTAAGTTCCCGCCCCAAGAGTCTCCGCAATATGATGTGTTTCGTATGGGTTCACCATCCAACCCTTCGGGATTTCATCTCTCTGGGATACTGGCGCGTTACACATCTCGCGTCGGGCACGCAGTAGTGGACCCACTGCCTGCGGATAACTCGATCACCACCTGTTTCCTCTGCACACCACACCCTCTCATGTCAGCTTAGAGCCTCGATTAGATCTTTATGTCTTCCCTCTGTGAGTGGTGACAAAGTGTGTCACCAAAATCGTTAGGATTTGGATCTCCTTGGAGAGATCTCTTACGTCATACCCTTTACAAAAATAGAAGAGCTGATTAGCAGCCTCAAAAGCTGTGATTCGGGTATAGGAGAATCTTATCGACAGAGCATCTCCGGGGCTTTAGCCATCTCGAGAACTTCACTTGCAATATAGCTTTGTTCCCGCGTTGGCCTCAGACACCGCATCACCCCACTTTCCTAATCATCGGGTCGCTTCTGATCCCAGCGGAATAAGGATGATCCCTCCTAAATGGGCATGTCCGATCTGGAGAGGAGCGATGTGAAAGGCCTAAGCGTATTCCTCACACTCTTTCCTCCAGGCACATTTTTGTGCTCTGGAAACAAATGGAGACATAACTTAATCAGAGCAAGGCAAACAAAAAACCTATAGGGGTACCTGGTATGGAATAGCAGAAGGACCTGTGGAGGTAGGTCCAACGGGCGCATCCAACTTCTCTTTCTCAATTGTCACAATTTGAAATGCGGGTGCGACCCCAATCCAGTCGAGCAATGTGGCGAGTCAGAACAGGCCAGGTTATATACCCATAACCATCAGGGAGATTCAGCCCACCCTGCCATTATGCGGCAGGGATTAGTTTTGTGCGCACAAATACGGGGGTTTTTTCCACTAGCCCATATTAAAATATCGGAGAGTGAATGAGTTAATGTGATTGATGTCTGTATGTTTGAGCAGGAATGGGAGGGTCTGTAGGGGGTTATAGCAGCTGTGGGGAAGCTGGACAATCTTTATGGAATCGCAATCTACGGCAGGGGTGGACAGTGGCTGTGAGGTGTCCAACGTTCAAGGTCCTGGGAGATCTGTATTTATAAGAGCGCCGGGAATATGTACTGTATACATCGAAGGGGGGGGGGATTTTTATGAGTAACAAATAAGGAACCCCACCTTGATACCCAAGTAGGGTGATGTGTTCCTGAGCCAGTGGTAAGTCTGATCCCATGGTTCGCCCACTGGCGACTTGTGATTGCTTCGGGCCAATTTTTCTAAACTCAATTCTCTCTTCCATGGACACGTATTCACATTTATAATCTGACTAGACGTTGCCGAAAATTATCGCAGACCAAACTCCAGCACTGGAGAGAGCTGGCGTCAGGCGAGCTGACATGAATAGTATGAGATCGTCTGCAAACAAAAGCGGTCATTCAACTACTTGGTCTCCTCCATCCGGTATCCCGAGAAAGAAGGTCAGGTAATCCTCAAGTACCCGCTGACCAAAGGGATTCCTTAAGGCCAATGTAGAAAAATATTAAGGGGAAGCTCGGACATCCACTGCCTTGTCCTTCTTTCGGGAGGGGGATTTTTGGAGGATGGAAAACCCGAGAGTATGAAATGGGCTTGTATAGGGCGCATCAATAGATGCAGAGTCGGACTCGACTAACAAGTACCTGTATAATTATCCTTGTGAGTGTATACAGGACGACAACTAATAAACCAAAAGCCAGCTCCACTATCGCACGTCGATATCGAAGAGCAATTTTCACTGCAATCTATAGGCCACAGACAGGCCTCTCCCCGCCCCTGGCAATGGTTTGTGTCGGACCCTTTCATTTTCGCTAGCACTTTCCTGATGATTGTACCTACCGGCACAGCTGTCTTTCCTTTGATGAAATCCCTTTTGGGAGGGTCCAATTCAATTGCGGCCATAAAGACCGGCGAGGCGATCAGCTCCAGTATCTTAGACAGATTTTGCTGGGGCAATGTCTGTGAGGGATATGGGCCTATAATGATGCTGGGCAGCAGCGGGTCTTTCCCTTTCTTCGGGGATAATTTTAATGTACGTGCGTTTTTTGATTGTCTGGCGCGATACAGGGTCGCATTATGCCGTATCGAGTCTATATTAGTCGGTGAGGATGGGGGTCGATCTGATCACTCAGAATCTTAGTCATACCTCCCAGAGTAACCCATAGGTCCTGGGGCATTGCCTGCGTTCAAGTGGCGAAAGGCCAGCTTGACCTCCTCCTCAGTTATGTCCGCATTCTGTTCCTACCCTATGGAGATATGCACAAGTGCGGCATTTTGACTTTAGAGAGGAAATTGCCGTCCTTCCTTCTACTTAAATTGACACTGTCTGATGCGCTACAAGTGTGGCATACAAATTGTATGCATTCTGAGCGTGGTCATATATCTCTTGCCGGATCAGTGGTTATGTTCCTTCCGGTGTTGTGGAGAGCTTGTTTGTGCGCAGGTTTGTAGGCACCTGTTTCTCAGTAAGACGGGGAAAGAAGTTTCTCATGGATTTGTTTAAATATCCTGAAGACTGTGGAGGTGTAAGTGTGACCATGTAATTTCTTCTCTGTGCGATTGCCAGAGGTCAAACTCCCTTTTGGCCTGTCCATTCCCCGCTTGGGTCTTATCAGAAGCTATCTCATAAGATAGGTCTTTTAGGTTCTCCTAACCTCTTCTGAGGCACATCAAGTCAGGATATGCCTCCTTCAGTTTTATGTTTATAGCAGAGGATATATGCTATGACCCTGCCTCCTAAGTACCAGCCTTCGCTGTTGTCCAAACCTATTAGTGAAGGGGTCGCCCCCCGGTGTGTCAGGTTGTCCGAAGCATAGGTGTCATCACCAAACCCCTTAACATCTCAGCGAAAGAATCTGTCTTTGCAGGAGATTACGGCACCGCGGAAAATTTCAGATAAATCTGTACCCCTTGGAAAAAAATACATGCAAAATCTAATGAGATTGGGGACGTGATCAGAGAATGACATGTTCAGATTTTTTGCTTTTTCGACTCTGGGTTGGAGGGAGGTCCGAACCAGTAGATGGTCAACCTCGCCATGACTGGTAGGACTGGGGAAATAAGTAAGTGTAGTCCCGTTCATCGGGATTTCGCTATCTCCAGCAATCATGAAGACTAGCGGAGTCCATAAGGTGGCCTAAGACTCCTTTTGAGCACGTTAGGAAAATGGCCACTTGTTATTTACGTGGGATGCCGCCCTCCTTCGATCCGTCAACCTGATCTACTCAAACTGGTTTCATCGTCTCTCCAAACTATTCGGGACGCGGTTCCTTGATCGGTTGCCAAATATCCTCTTCTGCTAACTCCTTAAAAAATACCCATGGTTTCTGACATCTGGGCCCATAGATATTAAAGATGCTTAGGGTCACTTTTCCCCACTTAATGACTTAAATGGAGACCTCTTCCTTCTGTCATGTTATGGTGAAAACCAGCTCAATGGCTAAAATATTTGGAATTAAGCGTGACTACCCTGCATTGCCAAG
Source organism: Phyllomedusa bahiana (assembly GCA_025379985.1). Classification (NCBI taxonomy): domain Eukaryota; kingdom Metazoa; phylum Chordata; class Amphibia; order Anura; family Hylidae; genus Phyllomedusa; species Phyllomedusa bahiana. The sequence goes on along the minus strand of JAODAL010024498.1, from coordinate 21,426 downwards.
CACGGCACGGGGACCCAAAGGACGTGGCCCACCCACAAGCTTCTCCAAAATCGCTTAATGCTCCATCAGCTTCTCAGTTGTGTTTCCTGCAGAAGGACACATCAGGGCACGGAAGCATCTTTAAATGCCCGGATCACCTTCATCCGTTTCTTTTTCGGGAGAACGCGAGCCCCTTTATGTTCCAGAAGATGATCCGCTATAAAGGTTTTATCCTATATGGGAAGCTGTGGGCCTCTGGCACTGAGTGTTTCCGCGATAAAGGTAGGACTTTTCTAAGTCAAATTTATGGGGCAATGAGTCAGAGTGTGATTTAAAAGGACGACAGTGAAACCATAGAAAAAATTCGATACTATAGGTAAACCCTTACATATAAAAAAAATAAACACTAAAAGCGGATCTGGAACGTGGATACATGACGCTGACGGGGGGCCCTATTGCGCTGCCCTCGCCTTCACAATCGCGTTGGGAGGATACTCCCATTTTTCATCATTAAGCATGAAGACTCCTTTTCCCGGACAAGAACCCTAGTCTTTGCCCCCCTCCCCCACCGGCAGAAACCCTTGGTAAATTCTAGAGTTATCTGGTTTCGCTTTAACCAGATTTGTGATGAGAGCAATCTGCATCTCAAGGACAGTCTAGAAAGTCTAGAACGAATGACCCTCCCACTTATGATCAAGGACCCCTATAGTACTAACATCTGGGTTCACTTATTGACCATGGGGGAAAATGTTCTCACAAGATGCTTCTCAATAACTAGTCACGCTCCCCCTCCCCTCCAGAACCTGATCCTGCCGAGGCAGGGTGACCAGTCTCCTCAAGTCCCTAGGTTTTTTAGAAGTCCCGTCACGGTCTCCGTCTCGAGTTGACGGCTTTCTTTAGGCAGAAAGTGGAGCGTGGGTGTCTAGAGACTCAGCAGTGCGGTGCCCACGCAGGTCTCTTTCGTGTTCACCTAACCTGGAGGCCTCAAGGGTATCAGCTGCCAGTCGTCTCAGGTTGATCGTGGTGAACAGAGCTCGGGGTTCGGTTTCGGAGACGGGTATCCCTACTGGAGCTCATAAGGTCGCGCAGATCTTCTTCCGACTCTCCCAGCAGCCGCAGTTGATGAACCGGGGGGGCCATAGGATCCAGCTCCTGAGGGTGGGCTGAAGGGGTACCTCCCCCCGGGTAGTCCGAATCTGGTATATTGAGATCTTCTGGATTAAAATAGGTGCCGTACAGAGTTTGTGAAGAAGGCGCACGCCTCTGTCTGCCAACAAATCCTCTGCAGAGAAAAGATTCTTCAATTAGTAGCACTTTATGCCCTGGAGTAAGAGGGGCTTGATTGAGCCCTGCGATTCGCCTCAGGATTTCAGCCTTGCTCATTAAAGTCCAGGAACTTCATTATCACAGTGCTGGCCTCTTTGCCGTGTGCTGAGATTTTAGATGCTGGGGCTGTTATTCCCTCCGGGCCTACTCAGTGTATTCTCTCTAATTGGCAGGCCGTTTGGTTGATGCCACAGGTCAGCGGGCAGCTTTTCCTGCAGAGGGGTTTAGGTCGAGCTATTTGAACGATTCTGGGAGACCACACTAGCCTCTGGTTACTCCGCCTGGAGCGGTTGTTCAGAGTCTTCGATGACGTTTCTTGTGCACCAGTTGGTGCCTTGGGCGCTGAGTTTCAGACGTGCGTTTTAAGAGTGTGTTGTCAGTCTCCAGGTCTCAATTTACTCTGTTCTCTAATTCTTCGAGTCTGGCAGAAGTGAAACTTGAACCATCTTGCTGACAGTCTTTCCAGCAGAGAGGCCTGGACGTGATGGATTCCAAGAGCCGCTTGCAGGCTCTGGTGCTATTTGTCTTGACACAACTCTGTAGATAGGAGCTTGTATATCAATCGGCACAGTGGTGGCTGGAATTCTAGAGAGCACCTGGGATCCTCGCGCTGGGCAAGGTCTCCAGGAGTGAATCCATCGACGAAGTCCTCCATCCACATTGCTGCTGCTGGCACACTGCTGTGGTCTCTGCTCTATTTCTTGGCTTCACGTGGCCGGCAGCAGCCAATTTTAGGTGTGACTTGCGGTGTTCCCGTGCAGCTCGGTCTTTTGGGCGCTACACAGTGTCAATATTCTCATCTGGGTGTGGAAATCATGCAGGTGTTGGTCTTGCACTAGTTGATATGCAGATTATTGGGGTCAGTGGACTTTATATTCTGCACGGCCGCGTACGCACTTCGGCCCTCCTGTGGCAGTACTGCTGTTTCTCAGAAGGAGGTATAATAAAAATGAGGTGGGCCTCCAGTGTTGCGCCTGCGGAGCGTGCGGGCAGTACCGAGTGTCAGGGCTGCTAAGGGGCCCCGCTGACAGTCAGGTCCCTTTACCAGCAATGTCCCGCCGCTACAGAACCCCCACCCCCCTCTTTATACTGGCCTCCTCCCTTGCTAAGCTGCTGCCATGGGTCATTACGTTGCACCTCTGCTCTGCCGCTTTTCAAGGCGAAGCAGGCCGGCCTTGCTGCGCTGATAGAACTCCCAGTGCCCGGAGGGCTGCTCTAGTGTCGCGTTGGCAACGTGCCGCGATCAGGCAGGTTTCTGTCAGGGAATATGCTCCGGAGCATCGGGGGAGCTACTACCGCACGGTTTTCGCGGCCAGCGGTCAGCGCTGCACTTTGACGCCAAGCTAGAATGGCCACAGCGGTAAACGCGTGAGGGTGTGCGGGGAGACCGATCCTCAGACCTCCCGTCTTCATGCGCCGGCGCCGGAACCGGAAGTCTGTCCGTTAAAGGTTATGAGATAGATCTTTCAATTACTAAAGTCTTAGAGCCGGAATGGGACTAAAGATGCGCAGCCCTGGACAATGATAAACCGAACCAGCCAACCCATAATATTACCCCTCATCAGATGCAAATAAAAAATTGTACAATGCTCTCCCACTTACCGTATTCTATGCTTTTATTTGGATTTTGTTTTTTCATTGAATCGTGGCTAAAATGAGTGGGGGGACTGTCCCCCCACCTGAAAAAATAGTGGGGGGGACCCAGTCCCCTTGAAACCCCCTAAAGTGTACCACCTATGTGCTCAGCCTCTCACTGTTCAGCTTTGCTGTGTAGACTGGGGCTGGGTCATCTGTCACTTGCTACTTTTTGGTCTCTGGTAGAGTTGGCTATATCTCCAGCATGTGATTTTACTGCAAATCAGATATGTTTTTTTCATGCACGTTTAAGCCAGACTTCTATTTCACTGACGTTTCTCTGAACATTTATTGCAGCTGCCATAAAGCACACACCCTCCCCATGCACTGGCCATACAGACAATATAGGAAGGATGTTTGCACCTCCAGTATGGTCTCCCCAGGGAAAGTCTTAAAACACAAAGAAAAATATAGAAAAAGAATCCAAATATTATTTATCTTCTTCTGACTTATATCTAACTAATGAAACTAGAGCGGTCTGATATGTGGCGTGTGGCGGTATAAAACCTACAGGCATAGGCAGGTTTGGCAGCCGAACAAAGAAACACATGACAAGACGCCACTACAGACAACATGCGCTGAATGTCCGGGAGACTCCAGAAAATGGGAGACCTCCCAGATACCTGGAATAGGAGAGCAGTCCCTAGGTTGCTGCGTCCCGAATATTCACCTCTCCTAGTTCCTGCAGCATTCAGTCCTCTCTACTACCAAGACCAGAGCCACCCAAAGAAAGCAGCCTTGTGTGAAGCAGGAACTGTCAGCTACTGGGACCAAGGAGAGCATCGTGGATCTGAAAATTCAGGGGAGACCCTCTTAAGATCAATATTATAGTGGGACCTGGTCTGAAGGTTATAGCTAATCACATGTAGTGGGGTCTGGGGTCAGGCGGTACACTGTATTACTGATAGTGGGGTCTGGGCTCTGGGGTCTGCATTACTGTAGTGGGGTCAGGGGTCTGTATTACTGAAGTGGGGTCTGGGGTCGGGGGGTTGTATTACTGTAGTGGGGTCGGGTTTGGGGGTCTCTATTACTGTAGGGGGGTTGGGGTCAGGAGTCTTTTACTGTAGTGGGGTTTCCCGGTCGGGATCTTTTTTACTGTTGAGGGGTCTGGTTGGGGTCTGTTTTCTGTAGTGGGGTCGGTCGGGGGTCTTTTACTGTAGGGGGGTCGGTTGGGGTCTTATTATGTAGTGGGTTGGGGTTGTTTCTGTAGTGGGGTCGGGGGGTTTGGTGCTTTATTATGTAGGGGGTTGGTTGGGGTCTTATACTGTAGTGGGGTCCAGCGGGGGTCCCTGCTTACTGTGGGGGGTTGGTTTTGGGGTCTCTTTACTGTGTGGGGTCGGTCTGGGGTCTGTATTATTTTGTTGTCTGGGTTGGGGTCTATATTACTGTAGGGGGGTAGGGGGTCTCTATTACTGTGGGGGTTGGTTGGGGTCGTTTTAAAGAGTGGGGCCCGGTTGGGGTCTTTAAACTGTGGGGGGTTGTATTACTGTGAGGGGTGGTCTGGGGTTGCATTATGAGTGGGGCTGGTTGGGGTCTCTATTACTGTAGTGGGGTCAGGGGTCTATTTTAAATGTGGGGGTCCGGTTGGGGTTCTATTACGTGTGGGGCCCGGGTTGGGGTTCTATTACTGTAGTGGGGTAGGGGTCTTTTTTTACTGTAGGGGGGTTGGGTAGGGGTCTTTTACCTTTGTAGTGGGGTCCGGTCTGGGGTCTCTGTTACTGTAGTGGGGTCTGGGGTCAGGGGTCTATATTACTGTAGAGGGGTCTGGTCTGGGGTCTCTATTACTGTAGTGGGGTCTGGGGTCAGGGGTCATTTCCCTGTAGTGGGGTCCGGCCCGGGGCCTATTGATGGGTCAGGGGTCCTATTCCCTGTGTGGGTCTGGGGTCAGGGGTCTATATTACTGTAGAGGGGTCTGGTCTGGGGTCTCTATTACTGTAGTGGGGTCTGGGGTCAGGGGTCTATATTACTGTAGTGGGGTCCGGTCTGGGGTCTCTATTACTGTAGTGGGGTCCGGTCTGGGGTCTCTATTACTGTAGTGGGGTCAGGGGTCTCTATTACTGTAGTGGGGTCCGGTCTGGGGTCTGTATCACTGTAGTGGGGTCTGGAGTCAGGGGTCTGTACTACTGTAGTGGGGTCTGGTCTGGGGTCTCTATTACTGTAGAGGGGTCTGGTCTGGGGTCTCTATTACTGTAGTGGGGTCTGGGGTCAGGGGTCTGTATTACTGTAGTGGGGTCCGGTCTGGGGTCTGTATTACTGTAGTGCGGTCCGGTCTGGGGTCTGTATTACTGTAGAGGGGTCCGGTCTGGGGTCAGTAACTGTAGTGTGGTCTCTATTACTGTAGAGGGGTCAGGTCTGGGGTCTGTATTACTGAACTGCGATCTAGTCTGGGGTCTCTATTACTGTAGTGGGGTCAGGGGTCTCTATTAGTGTAGTGGGGTCCGATCTGGGGTCTCTATTACTGTAGTGGGGTCAGGGGTCTGTATTACTGTAGTGGGGTCAGGGGTCTGTATTACTATAGTGGGGTCTGGGGTCAGGGGTCTGTATTACTGTAGTGGGGTCTGGTCTGGGGTCTCTATTACTGTAGTGGGGTCTGGGGTCAGGAGTCTCTATTACTGTAGTGCGGTCCGGTCTGGGGTCTCTATTACTGTAGAGGGGTCTGGTCTGGGGTCTGTATTACTGTAGTGGGGTCCGGTCTGGGGTCTGTATTACTGTAGAGGGGTCTGGTCTGGGGTCTGTATTACTGTAGTGGGGTCTGGGGTCTCTATTACTGTAGTGGGGTCTGGGGTCAGGGGTCTATATTACTGTAGAGGGGTCTGGTCTGGGGTCTGTATTTGGGGGTCGGGGTCAGTATTAGTTCAGGGCGTCTGGGGTGGGGTCTGTATTACTGTGGGGGGTTTCGGGGGTTTTCAGGGGGTCTTATTTACTTTGTGGGGTGGGGGCTTTGGGGGGACTCTATTACTGTAGGGGGGTCGGGGTCTGAATTTACTGTAGGGGGGCGGTCGGGGTCTTTTTTACTTAGGGGGTTGGGGGTGGGGGGTTGATTACGTATGGGGGTTTGGGGGGGGGTTTAAAAAGGGTTCTTTTTTTGTAGTGGGGCCCGGGGTCGGGGTCTTTTTACTGTAGTGGGGTCTGTATTACTGTAGTGGGGTCTGGTCTGGGGTCTGTATTACTGTAGTGGGGTCAGGGGCCCTTTTTAGGGGGGTGGGGGTTTATTACTGTAGGGGGGTCGGGGTCGGGGTCTTATTATGTAGGGGGTCGGTCGGGGGTCTTTTACTGTAGGGGGGGTCGGGGGTCGGGGCTTTTTTACTGTAGGGGGTCCCGGTTGGGTCTTATTACTGTAGGGGGTCTTGGGGTCTTATTACTGTAGGGGGTCGGGGTTTATTCTGTAAGTGGGGTCGGGGGGGGTCTTATTACTTGGGGGGTTGGGGGTTCAGGGGTCTTAATTACTGTAGGGGGTCGGTTGGGGTCTCTATTACTGTTGGGGGGGCCTTTTTGGGGTCCTCTTTTAATGTAGTGGGGTCTGGGGCCCAGGGGTCGTATTACTGTAGGGGGTCCGGGTCTGGGGTTGTTTTACTGTAGTGGGTCCGGTTGGGGTCTTATTACTTTAGAAGGGGTCGGGGGGTAATTTTGGGGGGGGTCTTATTACTGTAGTGGGGGGTTTTTTTCTGGTCTTGGGGTCCTATTTACTGTGGGGGGTTCAGGGGTCTTTTTATGTATTGGGGTCCTTTTGGTGTCTCTTTTATGTAGTGGGGTCGGGGTTTTTTTACTGTAGTGGGGTCAGGGGTCTCTATTACTGTAGTGGGGTCTGGGGTCAGGGGTCTGTATTACTGTAGTGGGGTCTGGTCTGGGGTCTCTATTACTGTAGTGGGGTCTGGGGTCAGGGGTCTATATTACTGTAGTGGGGTCCGGTCTGGGGTCTCTATTACTGTAGTGGGGTCTGGTCTGGGGTCTGTATTACTGTAGTGGGGTCTGGTCTGGGGTCTCTATTACTGTAGAGGGGTCTGGTCTGGGGTCTCTATTACTGTAGTGGGGTCTGGGGTCTGTATTACTGTAGTGGGGTCTGGGGTCAGGGGTCTGTATTACTGTAGTGGGGTCTGGTCTGGGGTCTCTATTACTGTAGTGGGGTCCAGTCTGGGGTCTGCATTACTGTAGTGGGGTCTGGTCTGGGGTCTCTATTACTGTAGTGGGGTCCGGTCTGGGGTCTGTATTACTGTAGTTAGTCTGGTCTGGGGTCTCTATTACTGTAGTGGGGTCAGGGGTCTCTATTACTGTAGAGGGGTCTGGTCTGGGGTCTGTATTACTGTAGTGGGGTCCGGTCTGGGGTCTGTAACTGTAGTGGGGTCTGTATTACTGTAGAGGGGTCAGGTCTGGGGTCTGCATTACTGTAGTGGGGTCTGGTCTGGGGTCTCTATTACTGTAGTGGGGTCAGGGGTCTGTATTACTGTAGTGGGGTCAGGGGTCTGTATTACTGTAGTGGGGTCTGGGGTCAGGGGTCTTTATTACTGTAGTGGGGTCTGGAGTCAGGGGTCTGTATTACTGAAGTGCGGTCTGGTCTGGGGTCTCTATTACTGTAGTGGGGTCAGGGGTCTGTATTACTGTAGTGGGGTCTGGTCTGGGGTCTCTATTACTGTAGTGGGGTCTGGGGTCAGGGGTCTGTATTACTGTAGAGGGGTCCGGTCTGGGGTCTCTATTACTGTAGTGGGGTCTGGGGTCAGGGGTCTGTATTACTGTAGTGGGGTCTGGGGTCTGTATTACTGTAGTGGGGTCTGGTCTGGGGTCTCTATTACTGTAGTGGGGTCTGGGGTCAGGGGTCTGTATTACTGTAGTGGGGTCTGGTCTGGGGTCTCTATTACTGTAGTGGGGTCTGGGGTCAGGGGTCTGTATTACTGTAGTGGGGTCTGGTCTGGGGTCTGTATTACTGTAGTGGGGTCCGGTCTGGGGTCTCTATTACTGTAGAGGGGTCTGGGGTCTGTATTACTGTAGAGGGGTCAGGGGTCTCTATTACTGTAGTGGGGTCTGGTCTGGGGTCTCTATTACTGTAGTGGCGTCTGGGGTCTGTATTACTGTCTGTGGGGTCAGGGTCTCTATTACTGTAGGTGGGGTCTGCGTCAGGTGGTCATCTATTACTGTAGTGGGGTCTGGGGTCAGGGGTCTGTATTACTGTAGAGGGGTCAGGTCTGGGGTCTGCATTACTGTAGTGGGGTCTGGTCTGGGGTCTCTATTACCGTAGAGGGGTCCGGTCTGGGGTCTGTATTACTGTAGTGGGGTCTGGTCTGGGGTCTGTATCACTGTAGTGGGTTCAGGGGTCTGTTTTACTGTAGTCGGAAGTCCGGGTCTGGTGTCTCTAATTATGTTGTGGGGTCAGTATTACCTGAAGTGCGGTTTCGGTCTGGCGGGTCTATATGACTGTAGTGGGTCTGGGGTCAGGAGTCTCTCGCTTACTGTAGTGTGAGGTATGGTTCTGGGGTTCTATTTATGTAGTGGGGTCTGGGGGTCAGGGGTCTTTTTACTGATAGTGGTGTCTGGTTCTGGTGTATGTATTAATGTATAGTGGTCATGGGTTGTGTATTACTGTAGAGGGTTGGTCTGGGGGTCGTTCTGTAATTACTGTAGAGGGGGTTCTGGATTGCGGGTCTGTATTACTGTTGTGGGGTCAGGTCTGGGGTCTGTATTACTGTAGTGGGGTCAGGGGTCTCTATTAATGTAGTGGGGTCTGGGGGCAGGGGTCTCTATTACTGTAGTGGGGTCTGTATTACTGTAGAGGGGTCAGGTCTGGGGTCCAGTATTTATGTGTAGAGGGGTCAAAGGCTCCTGGGGTTCTGCATTACTGTAGTGGGGTCTGGCTCTTGGGTATATATGTACGCTAGAAGGGTAGGTCTTCGGGGTTGATATTAATGTAGTGGGGTCCGGTTCATGGGGTCTCTATTTCTGTAGTGGGGTCCGGTCTGGGGTCTCTATTACTGTAGTGGGGTCCGGTCTGGGGTCTCTATTACTGTAGTGGGGTCCGGTCTGGGGTCTGTATTACTGTAGTGGAGTCCGGTCTGGTGTCTCTATTACTGTAGTGGGGTCTGTATTACTGAAGTGCGGTCTGGTGTCTCTATTACTGTAGTGGGGTCTGGTCTGGGGTCTCTATTACTGTAGTGGGGTCTGGGGTCAGGGGTCTATATTACTGTAGTGGGGTCTGGTGTGTGGTCTCTATTACTGTAGTGCGGTCCGGTCTGGGATCTCTATTACTGTAGAGGGGTCTGGTCTGGGGTCTGTATTACTGTAGTGGGTCTGGTCTGGGGTCTTATTATGTTGAGGGTCTGGTTCTGGGGTCACTTATTTATTGTAGTGGGGGTCTGGAGGTATCTTATTACTGTTGTGGGGTCTGGGGTCAGGGGTCTGTATTACTGTAGTGGGGTGCTGGGTCTGGGTCTGTTATACTGTAGGGGGGTCTGGTCTGGGGTCTCGTTACTGTAGTGGGGTCTGGTCTGGGTCTCTATTACTGTAGTGGCGGTCTGGTGGGGTCTATGTATTACTATAGGGGGGTTGGTCTGGGGTCTCTAATTACTGTAGAGGGTTGGTCTGGGGTCTCTATTACGGTAGTGAGGGGTCTGGGGTCGGGGTCTGTTATTTATGTAGCGGGGTCTGGTGTGGGGTCTGTATTGCTGTAGTGCGGTCCGGTCTGGGGTCTCTATTACTGTAGAGGGGTCTGGTCTGGGGTCTGTATTACTGTAGTGCGGTCCGGTCTGGGGTCTCTATTACTGTAGAAGGGTCTGGAGTCTGTATTACTGTAGTGGGGTCTGGGGTCTGTATTACTGTAGAGGGGTCAGATCTGGGTCAGTATTACTGTAGTGCGGTCCGGTCTGGGGTCTCTATTACTGTAGAAGGGTCTGGGATCTGTATTAATGTAGTGGGGTCTGGGGTCTGTATTACTGTAGAGGGGTCTGTGGGTCTGTATTACTGTAGTGGGGTCTGGTCTTGGGTCTCTATTTATGTGGGGGCCGGGTCGGGGTCTGTATTACTGTAGGGGGGTTTTCTGTATTACTGAAGTGGGTTGGTCGGGGGTCTCTATTACGTAGGGGGTCGGGGGTTTTTAAATTTTTTAAGTGGGGCGGGTCTGATACTTAGTGGGGTGGGGGTCGGGGTTTATCTGAAAAGGGGTCCTTGGGGTCTGTTTAAAATGTAGGGGGGTTTCGGGGCTGTATTACTGTAGGGGGTCGTCGGGTCTGAATTACGTAGGGGGGCTCTTATTAAAAAAATGGGTCCGGTTGGGGCTTATTACTGTAGTGGGTTGGGGTTGTATTACAAAGTTGGAATTTTGGGGTCATGGGTTTCTTTATTCTGTATTTGGGGCCCGGTCGGGGGGTCTTTTTTACGTAGGGGGTGGGGTCGGGTCTTATTACTGTAGGGGGTCTGTTTTTACTGTAGTGGGGTCGGGTCGATTACTAGTGGGGCCCGGGACTGTTTACTGTTGGGGGGGTCTGTTTTACAAAAATGGGGTCGGGTCTTATTACTGAGTGGGGTCGGGGGTCTGTATTACTTAGTTTTCTGGGTCAGGGTTGTTTTTCTGAGTGGGGTCCGGTCGGGGGTCTTTTATGTAGGGGGTCTGGGGGTCAGGGGGTTCCCGTTTTTACTGTAGGGTGCCCGGGTCTGGGTCTGTATTACTGAAATGGGTCGGTCGGGGGTCCAGGCCCGGAAACTCCCCAAAGGGTCCCCCAAAACCCCCCCCGGGGGGACCAGGGTTTCCCCCCAGGGGGCCCCGAGTCCCGGCCCGGGTCTGTGGCGCGCTACAGGGGCCGAAAGGGCCCATCTGCACTGGCCCCCGTGGCAAGGGACCGACACCCCCCCCTGCCACACGGCTCAGGGCCCGAGTCCCCGCCCCGAGCCTGCAGCCACACGGCCGCCCCTGCACCGCGCTTGCAAGCAGCGCCCGGGGCAGAACACCGGGGATTCTCTATTGATGACCATTGCGCCCCCCGCCCGCTTTCCCGCACCCTGCTGCCGGGGGGCCCAGGGAAGAGGACAAAAGGGGGAAAAAATCAGGTAAGTATTGTTTTTTTTTTTTTTTTTTAGAACCTGCCCTGTCTACTATATATGCCCTGTTCCCTTTTTAAACCACCCTTTACCTATATACCCCCCTTTTCCCTTTTTACCAGCCCGTCTCCCTATATCCCCCCTTTTCCCTACCTTTATCCACCCGCTGCCTATATCCGCCCTGTCTCCTATATCCAGCCTGTCTAAAATAACCCCCTTTCTAATACGCCCTCCCCTTATATACCACCTCCTATAACCCCCCCTGTCTCCTAAAAAGGGGCCTTCTATAACTGCCCTGCCTGCCTAATACGGGCCCCCTTCTACATAAGGGCCCTGTCCAAATACGGGCCCTCTGCCTACTACGGGCCCTGACCCTAATTACTCCCCTACTGCAATTACGGGGGGCCCTTTTAACGGCTATTATGGGGCACCCCTACTACCTGGCTGATTACTGGGGGCAGCCCTACTCCCTGGCTGATTCTGGGGCACCCTAGCTACCGGGTTGTTACTGGGGACAGCCTAGTCCTAGCTATTTACGGGGGGCCCCCCACTCCCCCGGCATTTTACTGGGGCAGCCCAGCTCCCCCGGCTAGTTAGGGGGGCACCCCCACCTACCTGGTATTAGGGGGCAGCCCCGCTACCTGGCTAGTTACGGGGGGCGCCCAGCTACCCTGGCTTTAGGGGGGCACCCCCACTACCTGGTTTTATTCGGGGGGAAGCCCAGACCTGGCTAGTTACTGGGGGCACCCCCAGCTAACTGGCTATTAGGGGGAGCCCCCTACCTCATTAGGGGGGAAGCCCCCCTACCTGGGCTATTTTACAACCCCCATACCGGGCTTTTTATTTTTGGGGGCACCCCAAGGCTTTTTGGGGGCAGAGAGGGCGAAAGGGGGAGCCAGCCCCGGTTTTGGGTAAATTCACAGAGACGAGTAGTGAAACCAGAAGAAGACATTTCATCCGTACCGGGGCAGAGAAAAAAATGGGAAAAAAGGGAACGACTCATCAGGGGGAATCTGGAGGTTTGGGCCCGAAGAAGAAAAGGAGAAGAGAACAACCCCATAGAGATACGCCCTGTGAGTCCCCCGCTGTCGGGGGCTTTTACTTTTGTTGATCAGTGCTGTTTCATGGAGGGACCTGCACTGGGGATGTTTATTTGGTTGTGGTTTTCTGGTGCTTATGTAGTGTCAGTGTGGGCTTGTCCCGATTTTAAAGCAAATTTCCAAAACCCCGACTCTGTGTAGGGGTTTTTTCTGCACCACTTTTTCTTTTTGCTTGGGGTAGGGGCTCTCACCAGCGTTTTGGTGCATTTTTTATGTTTTTTTTTGCAGAAAAGTCAGCATAACGCTTTGCCTTTTTGCCAAAAACCCAAAAAAAAAAATCTCCCCTGTGAAAGCACTTTTTATGTAGTTTATTTTAAAAGTGGCAGGTGCGAAAAAAAGGGGAAAATTTTTTTAAGCGGATTATTGTATGTGGGCTGCTGGGGGCTCTGTGCCAGGGCTGATTTTTATTCCCAGTCCGGCCCTGCTGGGGTCTGTAGTACTGAAGAAGGGTCCGGTCTGGGGACTCTATTACTGTAGTGGGGTCCGGTCTGGGGTCTGTATTACTGTAGTGGGGTCAGGGGTCTCTATTACTGTAGTGGGGTCTGGTCTGGGGTCTGTATTACTGTAGTGGGGTCTGGTCTGGGGTCTGTATTACTGTAGTGGGGTCTGTATTACTGTAGTGGGGTCCGGTCTGGGGTCTGTATTACTGTAGTGGGGTCTGGGGTCTCTATTACTGTAGTGGGGTCCGGTCTGGGGTCTCTATTACTGTAGTGGGGTCCGGTCTGGGGTCTGTATTACTGTAGTGGGGTCCGGTCTGGGGTCTGTATTACTGTAGTGGGGTCTGGGGTCTGTATTACTGTAGAGGGGTCTGGTCTGGGGTCTGTATTACTGTAGTGGGGTCTGGGGTCAGGGGTCTGTATTACTGTAGTGGGTCTGGTCTGGGGTCTCTATTACTGTAGTGGGGTCCGGTCTGGGGTCTGTATTACTGTAGTGGGGTCTGGGGTCTGTATTACTGTAGTGGGGTCTGGTCTGGGGTCTGTATTACTGTAGTGGGGTCTGGGGTCTCTATTACTGTAGTGGGGTCCGGTCTGGGGTCTGTATTACTGTAGTGGGGTCTGGTCTGGGGTCTCTATTACTGTAGTGGGGTCCGGTCTGGGGTCTCTATTACTGTAGTGGGGTCTGGGGTCTGTATTACTGTAGTGGGGTCTGGTCTGGGGTCTCTATTACTGTAGTGGGGTCTGGGGTCTGTATTACTGTAGTGGGGTCCGGTCTGGGGTCTGTATTACTGTAGTGGGGTCTGGAGTCAGGGGTCTGTATTACTGTAGTGGGGTCTGTATTACTGTAGTTAGTCTGGTCTGGGGTCTCTATTACTGTAGTGGGGTCTGGGGTCTCTATTACTGTAGTGGGGTCCGGTCTGGGGTCTGTATTACTGTAGTGGGGTCTGGTCTGGGGTCTCTATTACTGTAGAGGGGTCCGGTCTGGGGTCTATTACTGTAGTGGGGTCTGGGGTCTGTATTACTATAGTGCGGTCTGGGGTCTCTATTACTGTAGTGTGGTCCGGTCTGGGGTCACTATTACTGTAGTGGGGTCTGGGGTCTGTATTACTGTAGTGGGGTCTGGAGTCAGGGGTCTGTATTACTGTAGTGGGTCTGGGGTCTCTATTACTATAGTGGGGTCCGGTGTCTCTATTAATGTAGTGGGGTCCGGTCTGGGGTCTCTATTACTGTAGTGGGGGTCTGTATTACTATAGTGGGGTCTGTATTACTGTAGTGGGGTCTGGTGGTCTGTATTACTGTAGTGGGGTCTGGGGTCTCTATTACTGTAGTGGGGTCTGGGGTCTGTATTACTGTAGTCTGGTCTGGGGTCTCTATTACTGTAGTGGGGTCTGGGGTCTGTATTACTGTAGTGGGGTCTGGGGTCTCTATTACTGTAGTGGGGTCTGGGGTCTGTATTACTGTAGTGCGGTCTGGTGTCTCTATTACTGTAGTGGGGTCTGGGGTCTCTATTACTGTAGTGCGGTCTGGTGTCTCTATTACTGTAGTGGGGTCTGGTGTCTCTATTACTGTAGTGCGGTCTGGTGTCTCTATTACTGTAGTGGGGTCAGGGGTCTCTATTACTGTAGTGGGGTCTGGGGTCTGTATTACTGTAGTGGGGTCCGGTCTGGGGTTTGGTTTCAATTCTTTCTATGAACTCTGTATTATTTTGCGGGTCACGTTTTTCCCCCGATCAGTGTCAGTAACGCCCCTGGAGGACCGGACAGTGAAGGACCTCTGCCCGCACACAGCTGACATCAGCTCCGACCATCTCCTAATCCCGCCTACAACATGGCCGCCGCCCCCCGCAGTGTCGTCACTGTGCAGCCGCAGCGTCACTAGTTGCCGGGTCCAGCGCTTAGTCTGCCTCCACCAGCCAATCAGAGCTCTCTACGTCACCAGCCCGGAGCAGCCTGCACCGAGTGCGCAGTAAGAAACAAGCACTGGCCCCACCCCCGGCGTGCAAGTGGGCGGGACCGGCCGAGGGGTATTTAACAGCAGGCAGTGGGCGGTGCTTGGCAGTCCAGAGGGGGTTCCTCAGGTGCGGAGCAGAAGGGAGTTCCACAGACGCCGACACCATGAGCTCGGGGACCCCGTACATCGGCAGCAAGATCAGCCTCATCTCCAAGGCTCAGATCCGCTATGAGGGCATCCTGTACACCATCGACACCGAGAACTCCACGGTGGCCCTAGCCAAAGGTGAAGCGGGGCCTGGGGAGCGGGTGCATGCGTCACAGCCCCATCTGCAGGTTGTGCCCACTGGGGCGGATAGCAGCTGCTGTAAGGCAGGGCAGGGGTCCTCATGCCCCCCGTGCGTGTTAGGGGGCGCTAGAGGAGCGATGACCTCCTCAGGGGGTGATGGGAGCGGCCGGGGTTCTCCTCCCTGCCTCCTCTATCCAGCACCAGGGGGTGGGTGTCTCAATGGCAGCAGTTTGGGTGATTTATTGTGGCCATTGACCAAGAACTGGGGTGAATTGGGCACAAGAGCAGGGGCCCCGTCAGCACTGGTAGCCTCCAGTGGGCTGCTCCTTGGGTAGAGGTGTCATTGTGGTGCATATCCTGAGCAAAGTGGCATGAAGGTGCAAATCCAAGATGGTGTCCACACCCTGTGCTGGCACCGCTGTGTCTTCCAGGAACAGTGGAGCGCCCATCCTTGTGCTTCCAGCCCTGGTCCTTCTGTTTGTGGTGTCTAAGCTTTTGAGGGCCACTTTGGGGGGGTTTTGTCTCATTACGGGATTGCTGTTTTTTTTATGTTCAAATTTGCAAAAAAAAGCCCACTTTGAAAAATTTTGGGTCCAAAAACCAGGTCCTAAAAAACCCAATACCCCCTCTTGTATGGGTTGCATCGCTCCCCCAAGGTTCCTAAGCTACAGACCTTTTTGGGGGGTCTCCCGATGGGCCTGGTTGCTAAACCCTACAGACCGGGCCCTTCTACTGCAGCCAGTAAAGCCATAAACCCCCCCCCTTAAATTCAAAATAAAAACCAAAGGGAAAAACAGGATTTGGGGTTTATGGTGAATCATTGTAGTGAAAAAAAACCCCCTTTTAAAGGACTTTGGAAAGGTGGGTTTGGTTTTGGGGGCTGTGGGTTTCCCTTAACTGGGGGTTTCTCTGAGCCTTTTTATCTTCTAAGTATTGGTGCCCTTCTGCTTTTTAGTGTGTGTGGGGAGGTGATGGGGGTTTTGGGGTTCATCAGAGCCGTTGGGTGAATGTTTGCAAGACACAAGTTGCTGTATTTGCTTCTAATATATGGATGTGGGTTTTTCCTTCTGCTTAGATTGGTAGAATGTCCCATTGCACACACTATCTGAAACTGTGGCCCCTTGGGTTTTTAAAAGCCCGGGGAGCTGAGGGCATGCTATCGACTCCCGGGCCCCCGTTATAGAGCAGGGGGGGTGAGGACATGCTAACTGATCTGCGGCCCCCCGTTTTTAGAGCCGGAGGAGCTGAGGACATGTATCTGATCTGCAGCCCCATGTTATAGAGCAGGAGGAGCTGAGGAGATGCTATCTGATCTGTGGCCCATGTTATAGAGCAGGAGGAGCTGAGGACATGCTATCTGATCTGTGGCCCCCCCCATGTTATAGAGCAGGAGGAGCTGAGGACATGCTATCTGATCTGCCCCATGTTTATAGGGGCAGGAGGAGTTGGGGAAACATGCTATCTGATATGTGGCCCCATGTTATAAGCAGGAGGAGCTGACCAGCTGTCTGATCTGCGGGCTCCATGTTATAGAGCAGGAGGAGCTGAGGACAGGCTATCTGATCTGCCCCATGTTATAGAGCAGGAGGAGCTGACATGCTGTCTGATCTTCGGGCTCCATGTTATAGATCAGGAGGAGTTGAGGACATGCTATCTGATATTGGCCCCATGTTATAGAGCAGGAGGAGCTGAGGAACATGCTATCTGTATATGTGGCCCCATGTTATAGAGCAGGAGGAGCTGAGGACATGCATTTTGATCTGGGCCCCATGTTATAGAGCGAGGACTGAGGACATGCTATCTGAACTGCGGGCCCCATGTTATAGAGCAGGAGGAGCAGAGGACATGCTATCTGATCTGGGCCCATGTTATAGAGCGGGAGGAGCTGAGGACATGCAAATCTGATCTTGGCCCCCATGTTTATAGAGCAGGAGGAGCTTGAGGACATGCTATCTTATCGGCGGGCCCCATGTTATAGAGGGGGAGCTGAGGACATGCTATCTGATCTGTGGCCCCTTTGTTATAGAGAAAGGGGGAAAGCTGAGGAAAATGCTATCTGTTCCCGGGCTCATGTTATAGAGCAGGGGGAGCTGAGGACATGCTATCTGATCTGTGGCCACATGTTTTTAGAGCAGGAGGCTGAGGACATGCTATCTGATCTGTGGGCCCCATGTATAGAGCAGGAGAAGCTGAGGACATGCTATCATCTGCGGCCACATTTTAATAGAGCAGGAGGAGCTGAGGACATGTTTATCTGATCTGGGTCCATGTTATAGAGCAGGGGGAAAGTTTAGGACATGCTATCTGATCGTGGCTCCATGTTATAGGGCAGGAGGACTGGGGACATGCTATCTGATCTGCGGCCCCATGTTAAAGAGCAGGAGGAGCTGAGGACACGCTATCTGATCTGCAGGCCCCATGTTATAGAGCAGATGGAGCTGAGGACATGCTATCTGATCTATGGACCCATGTTATAGAGCAGGAGGAGCTGAGGACACGCTATCGATCTGTGGGGCCCCATGTTATAGAGCAGGAGGAGCTGAGGACATGATATCTGATCTGCAGGCCCCATGTTATAGAGCAGGAGGAGCTGAGGACATGCTATCTGATCTGGGGCCCCATGTTATAGAGCAGGAGGAGCCGAGGACAGGCTTTCTGAGCCGCAGGCCCCATGCTATAGAACAGGAGAGCTGAGGACATGCTATCTGATCTGGGGGCCCCATTTTATTAGAGCAGGAGGAGCTGGGGAAAACGCTATCGGGATCTGTGGGGCCCCATGTTATAGAGCAGGAGGAGCTGAGGACACGCTATCTGATCTGCAGGCCCCATGTTATAGAGCAGGAGGAGCTGAGCAGAGTGATATTTTGTTCTGTGGGGAAAGATCCAGTAGAACTTGTAGTTTATTCATTCACATCTCTGCTTATTCTATTAAGGAGTCCAGAAGGCTGTCAATCACTGATTATCCCACCCACTGGACTCCTTATCCCAGAATAAGCAGGGATTAAAATGAATAAAATAGTTTTGTTGAACCTTTCCCCACCGAATATATCTGTCTTCTCAGCTCTTCCTGTTCTTTAACAAGGCAGATGGCATTTTCAATGTGACAGGCTTCCTTTAAAGGGAATGTGTCATGTAAAAATTAACTCCGGTTTTTGTTACATGTTTTTATGAACTCTTATGTTTTAATTTTTCATATCGCTTTCAATATTTTAATATTAAATCCTGCAGTTTTCCCTTTGGCCTCTTGGCCTAATAGTCTGACACTTCCTGTTCTGCAGAGATCACTTCTCCGCATCTCCTCTTTCAGCACAGGCAGGAAAATTCACTGAAAGGTGCCCCCAATTGTATACTAACACAGGATCCCCCAGTCACAATAGGAATGTCACAGCCCCCCTCATGCACACTGACTTCTTCCCGGGCCCAAAAACAGCATCCCCAAAAAAAAACCCTCTCCTATAGAAGCAATGGGTTTGCTCCTTTCACAGCATCTACCAGTCACTATGGAGATGTCACAGCTCCCCCCCCTCCTGCACAGATTTCTTCCCGGGTTTAGAGCATCCCACAAGATTTTACAGAAGTAAAGGGGTCTTCTCCTGTTCACAGGCCTATCTCCATGAAGCGCGAAAAGCACTCCCAAAGCTGTTAAAAGCAGCTCAGGCAAAGGGCCCCCCCAAATTAAATCGTTAACAAAATTATCTAAAACAGGAAGTAATGCAAAGAAGGAAAAGAGTATTTATCTTTTTTTAATTAGAAAAAAAAAGCAAATGTTTTCCCTCTAAGGGAAATAAAAGTGGGAGGGTCCTTATATGTGATTGACAGCTTTTCATGTATGTTGCATACAGCAATTTTTGTCAATCACATAACCCCCAACCCCCGGCCCTTAAACCCCATAATCAGGAAATAAATGAATAACATAAATTTCTCCTTGTTTTCCCCACAGAACTTATTAAATCTGCTCACCCCTCCTGCTCTACATGGGGCTCCTGGATAAGACCTGATCAATGGGGGAGGGTTTTCCCCTCCAAGGCTGGTTTCTCAATCTCCTTTCCTGCATTAGAAGTCAAACTTAGATACTTTAACGATTTTAAAGGGGCGTTCCGGGCGGGGGCCGATCGGTGCCTGTTTTGCAGGAGTCGGGAGATCCAAAAAGGGACCGCTCAGACCCCAAAAATATACTTAATTGGTCCAGTTAGTTCGATGTAAAGAGCAAAAGGAATTGGGTCCGGCCATTGCTAAGCTCCCATATCTTCAGCCTCATCCCATGAGGAGTGTAAGTGATGACATGGAGCAGGCAAAGTGCTGCCCCAGGGGAAAGGATTGTGCTCCCAGGGCAAATGTATTTCAGCAAAATTTTTCACCTGCTTTCAAAGAGTTCAACCATTCATCAAAACTGACTGTGGCTGAGGCAATTCCTTTATACCCTGACATTGATAGAGATGTCGCTCCTGTGGTCACCGCTTTGCCCCCAACCCAAGTTAGTGTAGAGAGGCCGTTCTCCAGCCTGGAAATGAATCAGATGTGAGGTCATGAAATACAGGATCTGATGGAGGCAATACTATTTCTCAGAACAAATTCAGAGATTTCACAAATGTCCTGCAGTGTTTTGCATATTTACCATTTTGTGTTCTAAAGTCATATCCAAAAATATATTTTACACTGAAAAGAAAAGGGTACAATGCTTTCAACTTGTGATTTTCGGGCCTCCATAATCTCCATCCACTACAGCTTTGCACATGAGGCTACTGTAATTGTATATACGTCATTTTAAACCCATCTTATACTAAATTTGACTTGCAAGAATTTAGTATCTGTTTAGTTTCTGCAGATTCTTTCCTGTAACTGCATTGTTAATGTTTTGCTCCTAAAAATAAAAATGTTAATTTTTGTTATTTTGTTAGTATTTGGTGAATCCACCTTTGGCTTTCAGCTCTGCCTGATTCCTTCTGGGCTCTGAATCAGATTCAAGCATATCTTGACCAAAATCTGCTCCCAGGTCTCTTCTACACATTCCCAATGTTGGTGCAGACTGGACTTGGATATAAATACAGCTTTTTCTTTAACTCCACCCACGTTTCAAAAGATCAAAACATTGTTACCCTTTGCTTGTCAGTGTCTGTTCTACCTAAATAAACTTGATTTTTGTATCATAAGGGGATAAACAGCCTGATTTTACATGTTACTACAGTAAGTTATCACTTAAACATGCCGGGTATGAGGAGGGAGTCGGAAGTTTGGGAAATTGAGGAGTCGGGGCTTTGGCTTGCCGACTCCACAGCCCTGGTTCCAGGCTCCAACATTGCTAGTTTGTCGAGGTATGATTAAAAACAAACGAAGACTCGTACTTTCCTCCCGGAGCCCCCCTTTAAACCCGGGCGCCTGGCTTTAAATTTTAAGCTGCAGCCAATTCGGGCCCTGGAGGTCCCGTGCTGGGTTTGGGGCCTGTGATTGTTACCCTGTCGCAGGACTTCACTGGTACTCGGGGGGTTTTGTCTCATATTTGTTTTCACCCGCCTCAGTCCTTTCTGGGTTTCACTTGAATTCATGGGCGTGTTTACTGGCTCTATAGCAACCGTGCTGACCCTGGGGAGAGATCACAGGGCGTACTATAAAAACCAGTGCTGGCAGCCTAACAGGATAGATTAACAGGTCTGTAGTATAGCGACCTGAGACTGATGCAGCCATTGAAAGGGGGGAATCTGGAATAGGGGGACACGTCAAACACATTTCAAATGACTGTTTTTTGCAAGTTTTTTAACAAAAAAGCAGCAATCCTTGTAGTTGGGGAACCCCCTTTGGGGGTTTTCCCGCACCGGACGGGGGTTGAAGGACCCTTTGGGGAGGAAGTATGAATTTCTTTTTTTCACTATTCCTGACAAACAAGAATTTTGGGGGCCCGGGGAGCGCCCTTTAATTACAGAACCCCTGCATCAAAATGCAGGAGTGGATGTGGGCCCCGCCAAATGTAAGGCTCCTTGTTTTTTGGGCCTTTAACCAAAGGTTTGCCACTTTTTTACTACTTGCAAAAAAATTGTGAATAATGTGACCGCTGCAGCCAAACAGAGGGGACTTTTTCAAATCCAAAAAGTGGAATTTTTTTAAAACAAAAAAAATAAAACCCGCAACCCCTTTAAAAAAGGGGTCTCACTCAGGTCGCTGCTTTTTGTAAAAGATCTTGCAAAAAAATTCACTTTTCAATGTGTCCCTTATCATTTTTTCCAAATATTCAATATCCCCTTGTATGGGCTGCTTCAGCTCCCGGCGCTAAGCTACGACCTGTTCAGTCTCTCCTGAAGGGTGCCAGCACGGGTTTCAAAAGCTTTTCGACCTGGCTTCTACGCAAGCCTAGTGGAAAACCATAAACTCGCCCCAATTCAAAGGAAACCAAAAATCAGGGCTGTTTCGAGGGACCCAATGTAGTGAGACCAGGCTGTGGAGTCGGCAAACCAAAGTCCCGACTTTTCAATTTCCCAAAACCCACTCCCTCATAACGGCGATGTTTAATGATAACTTTACTGTAGTAAAATGGTTTCCCCAGGGTGTTTTATCACCTTTGTACAATAATCAAGCTATTTGGGAAACAGAAAGACAAGCAAAAAGGGGGAACAAAGTTTTTATCTTTTTAACACTTGGGGGTAAGGGTTTAAGAAAAGCTGATTTGTATCCAGTCCACGCACCACACGGGGGAAAGGTAG
>JAODAL010024497.1:0-60464 GCA_025379985.1 Phyllomedusa bahiana | reverse complement strand
CAGGGAACAGTTGAAGACCCACACACCACACTGCTGACTTGTACCTATCCAAATAGGGTGCACGATTAGGGGGACATTTTCCTGCAGTCTTCAATGTGGTGTATCTGATTTATGTGCGCAATGTCCGACCACGGGGCCTTTATGTGGGAAACGGGGCAGAGACTCAGCCAGCCATGAATTCACACAGATTCACCTTAACAACAGCAAACTGATCTGCCAGTGGCTGCACATTTCCCTGAGAAAATCTCTCCATGGAAGATTTGCAGGTTTTGGTCTTACTGGGACATTTTAAGACACTGTGGGAGAGGTAGGAATGGGAATATAAGTTAATGCAAAAATTTTAAAACTCTGCAAAATGGACTGAATATTCATAGCAGCTTTATGTCACACTATCTATGAACTGTGAGGGCAACAAATCTCCCCCGATAGCAGATAAGAAAAATAATTCCTGTCAAGCCTCACAAGTTTCCAGATTGTTTCTCTCTTAACCTGTTGTAAATGACTTGTCTGCTTATATTGCATTTTGTTTTTTTAAGGATTCTAAGTTCCTTTGAAGATGTCTGTTGTGTATAAAAAGTCTGTAAATTTTCAGTTCTTGTATAACACCATGTCTGAAGAAGGGAGCTAGTACTCTCGAAAGCTCACTATCAAATATATTCAGTTAGCCGCTAAAAGGTATCGCCTGATTTCTTCACATGGATTCTCTACTGTAGTAGTTAGTGCTATGAGGAGCGGGAGTTGTTTTGTTTATTGTTTTGTTTTCTACCTGTTGTTTATATTGCAGTGAACAATAAATGCCAGAAAAGTACAGTGCTTGGACCTGAGAAGGTCTGTCTAGGTCTCTGTACTCTTGGACTTTGCTTGATCATTGAGCTGACCCCCTCACATTTGGTGGAGCACACAGCCATTCACATGTACTGGGTGGGCACCTCAGAGTTGAAATAAAAAAATAAAGAGCGTATTGAGCGACTTTTTTTTGGGCCAAGGATTTGTAGTGCAATAGTGGATTTTTGCAAGTTCTGTCCAGAGTGTCAAATCAAAGTCACTCGGCCACTTTTTCGTATTCCACTATTTCCACTACCTATAATTGAAGTCCTCTTTGAATGTATTGCCATTTACCTGGCAAGACCTCTTTCTAAGTCATTCTAGGGGACACTAGCACATTTTGGTAGTGCTAGATTATGCCATCCGTTAACCAGAAGCCATCCCACTCAGAAACACATTTTCTAAGATGTTGCAAGAGAATTGTTCCAATTATTTACCAGGACAGGTATCCCTAAGAAAATTCGAACAGACCGGGGACCTCCTTTATGTCACAAATTACCAAGGCTTATGTCGGCTCCTAAGCATCACAAATTTGTATAGCATTCTCAGACGGATGATCTGGTAAAATGTTTCAAGAGAACCTTGAAGGGGATGCTTAAAAAGGTAGTTGACAAGGGTGGGAAAGACTGCCATACTTAATGTTTTTCATATGTGAGGTTCTGCAGGCATCCACCAAATTTTCTCCATTTGAACTGCTATATGGTAGACATCCCAGAGGGCTATTGGATATGGCTAAAGAGACATGGGAACAGGAGCAAACATCTCATCAGAACAGAACGGACCCAGAGACGCATCTAACAATTAGCAGTGACTTTATTACTAACGGCAATGACAGACACACACTCATGTGAACGCCGCTGCGTGTTTGTATCGCGCCTGTCGGGTCCGTCTTTCAAAGAATTGACATGCAATTCTTTGAAAGACGGACCTGACAGGTGCGATGCAAACACGCAGCAGCGATCTCTCATGTGAACGCCGCTGCATGTTCCTCATTGCGGGCAGTGATAAAGTCACTGCTAATTGTTAGATGCATCTCTGGGTTCGTTCTGTCGGTCCCAGAGATGCATCTGAAAAGTGTATGCTCACACAGATGCAAGACGCTATGTGAACATACCCTTACCATGTAAATTTACTGAAATCTTGGAAGAATTTAGAGGCGTTCAGTGCAGGAAGTGGGCCGAAAAAATACCTAACAATGAATTGCCAGTGGTCCGTATAGCAGAGTCTTTGTCCATAGTGCAGGTCCAAGAAGTCAGGGAGTTTATACTAAAGAAGACTAAAGAGACACATTTTCTGAGGTGCCAGGTTGAACAAATGTCATTGAGCATGACATAGTGGCGGACCCAGGTCAAAGGGTGAGACTAAGGCTTTATCGTGTCCCTGAAGCCCATAGATAGGCAATCTCAGAAAAAGGACAAAAGATGCTGTCCCTAGGGGTTATAGAAAGGTCAAGTGGTTCATACTAGTTCTTAAACCTCATGGCAGTCTAAGGTCTTGCAATGACTTTTGGATGTTAAATGAATTGTAAAAATGTGATGCCTATTCCATGCCTAGGGTTGACGAGTTAATTGAACAGTTGGGCTCTCCCAGATATATCACAACCTGACAAAAGGCTATTGACAAGTGCTATTTACTGAAGCAACAAGAAAGAAAAATGATTTTTCCTTGTCTGATGGCCATTTTCAGTATGCAATGCTCACTTATGGCACATGGTGCCACATTTCAGAGATTAATGGATCTTATTCTAAAGCCACACAAGGCATATACAGCAGCCTATTTAGATGATGTTATTTTGAGCACAGACTGGGAATCTATGCTTTCTCAAGGCCGTAGGCTTGTGTACTATGTTTATTTCCGCCTGCTTGTTTCCTCATGTTTTTTAATAAAGTTATGCTATAAATGGATCGGGGATGTGCTGCAATTCATCTTCTCTACATTGGGATTAAGCAGAAAACTTACATCTGCAGAAAATAATTATGCCATAATAGAGAGTAATGTGGGCAATTGATTCTTTAAGGTGATATTTATTTGGGAGACAATATAGGTTGGTTATGGACTATTCACCTTTAAAATAGATGATCCCATATAAAGAGAAAAATGCAAGGGTAACTAGGTGATTTTTGGCCTTACAGGATATAAAATTTTATGTGTAACATTGTACTGGTTCTCAGCAAGACAATGCAGAAATGTTGTCATGTGTCCATTGTCTAAAGGCACAGTGCGCCAGTGTGAGCAGAGGGGGAGGGTATGTAAGGCCATGAATGGCAAGCTGATGAATGGTGTATAAATTTTACCAAGAGTACTCACGTATACATGGCAAAGAACAGATACATGTCACATAGGTACCTGATATTGGTGAGGTATTGCTTTACTTGTGTCAGCCACAGTAAGTGGTTGGCATCTGCTGAACAGCTAGCATAGCCTTATTCAAACAGCTGATCCAGGACAGCTTTTACTGGGAGTAGTCAGAGTGTTGGGTGGGTGACTACTCCTCATGTTTCAGGACAGGGTTTAGCTGGCCTTTATAAAGACAGTTAGTCAGCTGAGTAGGTGTAGCTACTGTAGCTATAGCTATACAAGACAAGGAAGGTGTAGCTATACAAGACAAGGAATTTGGCCTGAGAGGCTCTAGGTAACCCACGTCTATAACCTGGCTGATTATTACTAAGGCTGTGGTAAGGGAAAACCACTACTGTGGTAAGTAGTGTTTGGGTGAGCAGGAATTGTTTTGTTTATTGTTTTGTTCTGTACCTGTCATTTATATTTGTGTTATCAATAAATGTTAGAAAAGTACTGTGTTTGGATCTGAAAAGTCTGTGTCTCTGTGCCCTTGAGCTTTTCAGGACCACTGAGCTGAACCCCTCACAATATATAGATTACTTTTTACGGCTCAAACAGTGGTAAAGATCCACAACATATCTTTGGCTCAGAGACCAGTAACAAAATTCTATTTTGTTTTTCAGGCGGGAGCAAATAATTTCAAGTCTGACTAGATGCTATAATGAAGTTGTAGTGGTAAGGGTTCGTTATGCTTTTAACATACATTAAAATCAGGAAAACTCCTAATATACATGCTTAATGTGTCCATTTGGCTACTAGTCAGGGGAGACCAAAAGAGTGTCTGGCAGGTATGTACCATCCACAAAAAACAAAAGGAATAGCATGTTAATTACACTAGTCTATTCAGTTGGATGCTGCTAAAAAAGCATCCATTAAATTGATATCATGTAGGCCTACAGCTGGTGAATTAAAAAGTTTGGCATACTTGGCATCTGATTAACCCCTTCATAATTGGGAGACCAGAACACCAAACACAAAAAGGGTGTTGGAAGGACTACATCTGACTCTTCAAACACAATTGTTGGGCTGTTAAATTAACTCAATCCCTAAAAATCTAGAATTCAAGCTGGTTAAAAATGTAATTGGAATAAATGTCACCCCTGCACATCTGAAAAAGGGTGCATTGTGACTTCAGGGTAGGGCCCCAAACAAAAAATTTTCTCTTCAGGCAAAGGGGCGGATTTTAAAATGTACACACAGCTGGGGTTTTCATTGTGAACAACAATCGGGTTTAAAAATCCTTGCCAAAAAATAAACCCCAGGGACAATTTGCCCTCCCAAAGGAAAAGATTTTTTTCCCCAGGCGTCAAAAGAAGGGAAGGAAGGAAAAAGGGAACCAAGGAAAAAAGGGGGGAAAACTTGGTTTAAAGTTTTACGAATGAAGCCCCTTTCGCCCGGGGCTTGAAAAGAAACCTGCGCCCCCTTGACCCATTCCCACAAGTATAGGGCATAAAGTGAAAAATACCCAGGGAAAAAATTTATTCCATTGTTATAAAGCATTGGGGAGGGAGGTGCACTAAACTTTATAAATTTTATTTTGGGGGGGAACGCCTCGATGGCAGAAAAATTTCCCAAGCCATCCCCTGGGTTTTTTTAACGCCCTGATAAAAGGGGGCGAATTGTTTCTAAAAATAATTCGTTTAGAATTTCGGGAAAAAACTTCGTTCGAAAAAGTTGAATTTGGGGGGTACTTCGCGGAATGAAGCCACTTCGATTGAAAAAAATGGCGCACACGGGGCTTTACTGGGCAAAAAACCTGGGGGGGAAAAAGGGCATAGCCGCATGACAGTGCGAAAAGAACCAACCAAGACCGGGGGGGATTCTGTGACGTCCCCGGGATTTTAAAGCCCGGTGCGACCGGGGAGCTCTTACCGCTCTCCTGTACTAGTAGGAAGGGTGCTGAACGGCTGCTTAGATATCTCTTAATAAAGAACTCTTTTTTTAACCGATTTTTGGGGGGTTTCACAGCTTTTCAGAACTGCTTCTCTTACGTTCTAATTCTGATTTTGGGGGTATTGGAAATGAAGCAGTGTGCCCAATGCAGTGCAATATTTTAATGCAAACTCTCACAGCACATTGAATAAACCAAAGGGTTACTAAGTCTGTTTCCCGTTGATTCATTTAAAGAAAGAGTGTTTTAACAATCCAAATACCACTTTATTTTTTGGTTGCCCTCATTTTTTTTTGCGCAAAATTTTAACCAGGGGGTTTAAATTACGCGTTGTTTGTTTTTTGGGGGCCAAAAGAAATTCTTTTTTCACCGCCAAAAAGACATTTTACCTGTAACATAATTTATAACCCAAGGTTAATTAATTACAAGTTTTTTTGTTGTTGGCCCAAAAATACAGCCATTTTAACACGCTTCAAAATGGGAATTTTTGGTTGTCAATTCTTTTGCGAAATTTTCATCCAGGGGTTAATTAAGCTTTTCGCTTTTGGTCAAAAAAAGAAATTTCTTTTTCACCGCCAAAAAAATAGGTTTTTTTTCCTGTAGCATAATTTATAACCGAAGGTTAATTACAATTTTTCTGTTGTTGTTTTACCGTAAAAATACACGCCATTTTTAAAATGCTACAAAGCGGTAATTTTTTGGGTTTCCAATTTTTTTGGGCAATTTACATCCGGGGTTTTTAAATTTAAAGGGTTTTTCTGCTTTGTGGTCACCAAAAAAAACTTTTTTTTCCCGCCAAAAAAGACATTTTTAAAGTAGCAAAATTCATAACCGAAAGGGTTTAAATTACAAGTTTTTTTTGTTGTTTGGACCGTAAATACACCCATTCTAACACGCTACAAAGCTGTAATTTTTGGTTCTAATTTTTTTGGGAATTAATCCGGGGGTTAATTAAACGGTTTTTTGCTGTTGTTGTCACTCTAAAAACTTCTTTTTCACCGCCAAAAAAGACATTTTTTCCTGTGCAAATTTATAACCGAAGGTTAAATTTAATTTAAAAATTTTTTTGTTTTTGTTTACCGTAAAATACACCCTATTTTAAAAAGCTACAAAAACTGGAATTTTTGGGTTTCCAACTTTTTGTGAATTTACATCCAGGGGTTTTTTTAAGGTTTTTTCTGTGTTTTGGCACTAAAAGAACGTTCTTTTTCACCGCCAAAAAAAAAAACAATTTTTTATGTAGTAAAAATCATAACCCAAGTCAATTAAATTTTTCGTTGTTTTGTACCGTAAATACCCCAAATTTTTTTAACACGTACAAAACTGGGAAATTTTTTGGTTCTCAATTTTTTTGTGCAATTTAAATCCAGGGGTAATAAGCGTTGTTTCTGTTTGGTTTACTAAAAGAAACTTCTTTTTCACCGCCAAAAAAAAAATTTTACCTTTTCATAATACTAACCGAAGGTTAATTTAAAAACAAATTTTTCTGTGTTGGTTTCCGAAATACACGCCATTTAAAACCAAAAAGCTGGGAATTGTTGAAGCATATTTCTTTTGCCAATTTAATCCAGGGGGTTTTTTAACGTTTTTTACTTTTTGTTCACTAAAAAAACGTCTTTTTTACCGCCAAAAAAGACATTTTTCCCGTAATAACTCATAACCAGTTAAATACAAGTTTTTCTGTTTGTTACCAAAAATACACGCCCCTTTTAACACCTACAAAGCTGGTAACTTTTTGGGAGCACTTTTTTGCGAATTTTCATCCAAGGTTAACTAAGTATTTTTTCTGGGGTTTGTACTTATAAAAAAAGTTCTTTTTTACCGCCAAAGAAAAATTTTGCCCGACATAATTCAATCCAAGGTTAATTAAGTCTGTTTTGTGCTTTTTATTCAGTAAAAATACACAGTGTTTTTAAACGAAAACATACAAGTTAATTTTTCCTGCCCATTTGTGGAGCACAATTTTATATCCAAGGTTACCCAAGCTTGTTACTGGGTTCATTTGGAGTCAAATACAGGGTGTGTATTTATCATATCAGATATCTTCATCAAACAGTGTCTGAAACATTTTAGAACAAACAGTATGTCAGACAGAGAAGTGGCAGGCTCTTCATTTGAGTGGCAGTGCACAAAAAATTCCTGGATCAGCCCGGGTCGCAGCACAGCAAGGGGACGTCGCAGCAGGGGTCACTCGGTGAGGCCACAACTGCCACTGTCATCTAGCGGCCATGTGTTGACCAGCAAGGGTTCTTGATGGTTGACTAGGTTTCCCCCTTCCTCCCAAAGACATATACAACCCCGCCAAGAGTCGTTTTGGGGTCGTCAGCACAACCCTTAGTTGGGCCCTCACCTGTCCCAACCCGCCACTGTCCCATCCCGTTCCCTATTTTAATCCCTTTTAATCGCTATATGGGAATTGCATGTCATCCACGTCCTTACCCGGGGTTTTTTCTTGCCCTAGTGCCTCAACTTCAAAAAAACAATTCGAGAAACCAATTTTCAGCTAAAAGCTTAGTCGATACTTTATTGCAAATACGCAAACACGTAAAACATGATATTATATCAGCATAAAAATGAAACTTTCGGCATCACACATTTAAAGGTATCAATTACCTGAAGTATAGCGCTGCTAGCGCAATAGTGAGGAGCTGCTCGGACACCGGCCATACACTCAAGATACCATCCAGTTCCTTCAGCCAGAGATCTACTATGTGGTCTGGGCTCAGCGCCACTATATAGCGAGGATGAACAATTTTTAGGAGGCAGTCAGCAGCTACTTGGCAAGCGAAGAAATAGGGCCAATATCCCCTGCTTCTTGCATTAGGCGGGAAAGTTTAGATAGGAGAGTGGCATGGGAGGTCATGTTGTGAGGGGTCAGCCTCTGCATACCAAGACTTTGGGAATGGGGGACAGCAAGTGACGATGAAACACAAATTGATGTTGATGTAGCCGCCTGCACTTGGGAGCCGGGTGAAGCAAGGGCTTCATCATCGTTAGGAGAAGAGGGCGTCAGCTTGCGCATCAGGCAGAGGCGCAGCCAGCAAGTGGGTTGTGTGGCCGTGAGTCAGCAGGGGAGCAGTACTGTGAGGTCAGGAGCCAAGCGGCCACGGGGTAGGAAACCCGCTTCGCAGGTCCAAGAAAGTAGCGGCACAGGGGCTCAGCGAGGCAGCGGTGGCAGTAGTCACTCAGTGCGGAGGGGTTGGCGGTAAAATCAGCTACTGGGAGGTGTTGGCATTTTCTTTGCTGAGACACCGGAGTAGACGAATAATGGGTATATGGTAGAATCTGTAGGCAGAAAGTGAAGCGTGGCCAGGGAGCTAACGTTGGCACCACGGCCCTGCGTCAAAACATGCAGCGTCACCATCCGGTGGTCTGGGTGAATGTGCTTCCTGCCCAGGGACACCAACAACTTGGACAGGAGACGCCGCTTTCTCCTCCACGTTGTCAAACTGCGGCTCCTGCGCCAATGTCCGCCTCCTCCACCACCACCCTCATCTCAGCCTCCAGAAGTACTGCTCCATCATACCACATGTGTAGGGCACAGCGGTATCACGCAGTTCTACACCTGGCTTGCCTCGGCTCATGAAGTCACACAGGGGAGGAACTGCTTTCCCCGTCATGCAGCAAGAAATCGATGTGTGGCTTTCTCCGCGCCAACTGCAAATTGGAACCATGGTGACGGACATTGGGTAAATGTGTCCGTGCTGCACCGAGGGGGAATGGTCCATGCGCCCTGCATGGCGCATGTGTTCAATCTGTTGGAAACGGTTCCTGAAGTCTTCCACCGGGTCTTCAGAAGATTCTGAAAATGGCTAGGAAACTGTGCATGCACTTCATCCATTCCTACAAAGCCAGGAATACCCTCCTCGTGTTGCAGCGGCAGAACGGCCTACCCCAACACACTCTGATATGCGATGTTTCCACCCGTTGGAATTCCAGCCTGCACATGTTGGACTGACTGTATGAACAGAGAAAAGCCATTAACGATTTTTTGATGATCCAGGCGGACAGAGTACTCCCCTGTGTAACTTTGATGTCAGCCAGTGGCAGCTCATGCGTGACACCTGCCGTTTGTTGAGGCCATTCAAGGAGGCCACGTTATTTGCCAGTCGCCAGGACTATGGGATGAATAACGTCATTCCACTGCTTCATGTCCTGGAACAGATCAGAAAAATCTTTTCGGGGCGGGGGACCGGGAGACGTGGCGACCACATCTTGCGGCCACATGAGTCCGGTGGGACTGAAATGGAAGAGGAGGGGGGACATTGGAGCAGAAGCATTGTCTGGTGAAATGAGTGGTTTTTCTACCCAGGTGACAAGAGAGGGGGAGGAGGAGCAGCTGGGGGAGTTAGAGGGAAAGATGAGGAAGACGAGGCAGTAACCCCCAAGACCGTGGCAGTATACAGTGGGGATGGAGGCACGGACCCCCCGGAGTCACTTGTGCAGATGGCCCGCAGCATGCTGATTTGCCTGTCTTTGACAGCCGAATAGTCAGCATCCGGAAGAGGGATGACTTTTTGGCTCTCCACCCTATTGGACCTTAGCTACCGGGCCAAAATGGGAGCCTTTTTCCCAGCTATTGAAGGGAAAACAAACTCAAATACTATACGGAAATCCTCCGTATCATTGGCCGCTGCCTATGAGTGGCATCGTCCCTTCCTCTGACAGGTTCTGACCAGGGAAATTCTTCAGCGATCACGTACTAACTGCAAGCGCTGCTGGGGGAAGGTGGGAGGGTAGGAGCAGTACCAGCTCCATCAGCAGCAACCTAAGTCTGGAGTAACTGATGAGCAGCTTCCTTCACCCGCCTAGTGAGGAGGGCAGACGCCAGCAGCAGCAGCAGGACCTGGAGTAGACCCTGAACCAACAGGTGGTGGCCTACTTGGACAGCACTCTGCCACCCCAGTTAGAAGATCCGCTGGACTACTGGGCAGCCAAACTGGATGTTGTGGCCGCAACTTGCCGAGTTTGCAGTGGAGAAGATGTCCTGCCCGGCCAGTAGTGTGGCATCAGAGCGGGTGTTCAGTGCAGCGGGGGCCATCGTTACCCCAAGGAGTACCCGCATGTCCACGGAAAATTTGGAACGACTGACCTTTGTCAAGATGAATCAGGCGTGGATCGGCCAGGATTTCCACACACCAATGCCTTAGGCGTCAGACTACGTCAGCCATGACGCCTCACCCAAACTGTGAGAAATGAGTCTGGGTTCAAACTACCTGCCTCAGCCACTATTTTGATGCCGCCGCCCGTCTGATGCCACACATCTGCTACCAGTTTCTCCATCTGCCACCAACCATCTTTACCAGGGACTGGTATTGCCACCCACCTCCACACTCTGTCATTGTTCAACTCTATGACCTCATGCTGCTGCTGCTGTGCCCTCCACACTGTGTCATTGTGCCACTCTTTGGCCTACTCCTGTTTTTGCCACATCCAGAATGTCATTGTGCCATTCTGTGACCTCATGCTGCTGTGGCTGCCGCCGTCACCTCCACACCCTGTCATTGTGCCACTCTGACCTCATGCTGCTGCTGCCGTCACCTCCACTCTCTGTCATTGTGCCACTCTGTGGCCTACTACTGTTTTGCCACCTCCAGAATGTCATTGTGCCACCGGCTGTCCTCATGCTGCTGCTGTGGCTGTTGCCGTGGCCTCCTCACTGTGTGATTGTGCCACTGCCTGACCTCATGCTGCTGCTGTCACCTCCACTCTCTGTCATTGTGCCACTCTGTGGCCTACTACTGTTTTGCCACCTCCAGAATGTCATTGTGCCACTTTCTGACCTCATGTTGCTGCTGTGGCTGCTGCCGTAACCTCCACACTCTGTCATTATGTCACTCTTTGGCCTACTGCTGTTTTTGCCACCTCCAGAATGTAATTGTGCCACTGTCTGACCGCATGCTGCTACTGTGGCTGTTGCAGTGCCCTCCACACTGTGTCATTGTGCCACTCTCTGACCTCATGCTGCTGCTGCCGTCACCTCCACTCTCTGTCATTGTGCCACTCTGTGGCCTACTACTGTTTTGCCACCTCCAGAATGTCATTGTGCCACTGTCTGACCTCATGCCAGGGGCGTTGCTAGGGTCCTAAAACATCCGGGGCTCGGGCCCTTTGTGTTTTTCTGGGTAGGGCTGGGTTCACACGACATTTTTCACGCCTCATTGTGAACTGCGGATGTTTTTTTTACAGAGAAAAACCTTGTGTTCCTGTCACTAATTTTCTGCACATCCCACACAGATCCCGTCCATCTCCTCAGCAGTCACTGTACAGTAAAAATCACCAATGACAAATTTACTTTTTCAGAACTTCTCACCTTCATATGATAATACCCCTAAACAGTCACCAAATAATCCACCGATACATGGAGCAAATCTACCAGACAAGTGATTGTTACTAAAACCCTCCTACAAAACCAAGACCCCAAACTATTACTACTTAAGGCTCAAATAATCCTGCCAGACCCTGACCAAACACGACCCCCACATGTGACCATCAGCTGTACACAGGCTCTGATTACATATACCACCGCCATACAGTGACCAGATAGTGGTAGATACTAGTTGTATGTAGATGCTCTGCAGAAATATAAGTGATTACACTGCAGTTACATTTAGTAACTCACCGGAGACGTCTTTTCTGATCAGCGTCGTTCACTTTCCCTTTTCTTCTCCATCCGGTTCACACCTTCATGCTAATTGCTCCCGGCCAATACTTGTCCCTGAGGATTTGGACACAAATATCTTAGAATCCTCACATTTCCAGCAACTCCTTAATTATAGGTATAGCAGTCCCCTCAGTTAGGTATATAGGGGCACTGAAGCAGTATATGGGGCCACAGGCAGGTATATGGGGCCACAGGCAGTATATAGGGGGGCACAGGCAGTATATAGGGGGCACAGGCAGTATATAGGGGGCACAGGCAGGTATATAGGGGGCACAGGAAGGTATATAGGGGCACTGAGGCAGGGATATAGGGGCCACAGGCAGGTATATGGGGCCAAAGGAAGTATATAGGGGCACTGAGGCAGTATATGGGGCCACAGGCAGTATATGGGGTCACTGAGGCAGTATATAGGGGCCACAAGAAGGTATATAGGGGCACTGAGGCAGTATATAGGGGCCACAGGCAGTATATAGTGGGCCACAGGCAGTATAGGGGGGCCACAGGCAGGTCTATGGGGGCCACAGGCAGTATATGGGTGGCATAGGCAGGAATATAGGGGCACAGGCAGGTATATAGGGGCACAGGCAGGAAATGGGGGCCACCGGCAGGCATATGGGGGCCACAGGCAGGCATATGTGGACCACAGGCAGGCGTATGGGGGCCACAGGCAGGGATATGGGGGCCACAGGCAGGTATTATAGGGTCCACAGGCAGGCATTATAGGGGCACAGGCAGTATATGGGGGCACAGGCAGGGATATGGGGGCCACAGGCAGGGATTATAGGGGCCACAGGCAGGGATATGGGGGCCACAGGCAGGCATTATAGGGGCACAGACAGGGATATGGGGGCCACGGGCAGTATATGGGGGCCACAGGCAGTATATGGGGGCCTCAGGCAGACATTATAGGGGCACAGGCAGGGATATGGGGGGCCACAGGCAGGGATATGGGGGCCACAGGCAGGGATATGGGGGCCACAGGCAGGCATTATAGGGGCACAGGCAGGAATATGAGGGCCACAGGCAGGCATTATTGGGGCCACAGGCAGTATATAGGGGCCACAGGCAGGATATGGGGGCCACAGGCAGGGATATGGGGGCCACAGGCAGGATATGGGGCCACAGGCAGGCATTATAGGGGCCACAGGCAGGCATTATATTGGCACAGGCAGGGATATGGGGGCCACAGGCAGGGATATGGGGGCCACAGGCAGGCATATCGGGGCCACAGGCAGGCATTATATTGGCACAGGCAGTATATCGGGGCACTGAGGCAGGTAAACGCTTTAAAAACAACAACATTAATACTCACCTTAACTCCCCCGGCGAGCGCGCTCCGTCCTCTTCAGCCCGCGCTCCTCCGGCAGCTCCTCGGGCGCACGGCCTATGACGCGCTGTGCGCCCGAGGACAGGCAGCGTCGCGATGACGTGATGTCACCGTGACGCTGCCGGCTGAGGCGCACGGGGCCGCGGCGGGTCCTCAGCGCTGTGAGGACCTGGCGGCCTCTCGGTGTCGGACCTGCGGGTCCGACACTGTCTGCGGGGCAGGGAGCGCTCGCTCTCTGCCCCGCAGAAGCCCTCAGCTGTGTGTGCGTCCAGCGGACGCACATGCAGCTGAAGGGCCAGTCGGTGCTCCAGGCCCAGCGCAGAGGCCTGGAGCCCGGGAAACTCGGGGCACAGGGTGTTTTATTCGGGCCCGAGCCCCGAATAAAACAGCCTAGCGACGCCCCTGCCTCATGATGCTGCTGTGGCTGTTGCCGTGCCCTCCACACTGTGTCATTGTGCCACTCTCTGACCTCATGCTGCTGCAGCCGTCACCTCCACTCTCTGTCATTTTGCCACTCTGTGGCCTACTACTATTTTGCCACCTCCAGAATGTCATTGTGCCACAGTCTGACCTCATACTGCTGCTGTGGCTGCTGCCGTGCCCTCTACACTGTGTCATTGTGCCACTCTGTGGCCTACTCCTGTATTGCTACCTCCAGAATGTCATTGTGCCACTGTCTGACCTCATGCTGCTGCTGTGGCTGCTGCTGTAACCTCCACACTCTGTCATTGTGCCACTCTTTGGCCTACTCCTGTTTTTGCCACCTCCAGAATGTCATTGTGCCACTGTCTGACCGCATGCTGCTGTGGCTGCTGCCGTCACCTCCACTCTCTGTCACTGATGTTGCCAACTGTGCTCTCAGCTTGTTTTTTTCCAGCTTTCACTGCCATGACTTTATCAGGCTACATTTCCGCTTCAGTTTTTTGGTCAGTTTTGCCCTCTTAAGTGCCCAAGGAATTTTATAGTGAAGCGATTCTAAGAGCGGTGGCAGTCCTCTGCGTGTTATACTAAAACACAACATTTTATGAAGGCCAAACCAAGCTACCTCTGCATATTTAAGCATGGCACAACGTTCTACAGCACCCTGCAGGCTCTGTGCAGCCTGGAAATAGCTGTTTTTTAATGCGATTCGTCCCGAAGCAATTCGGACCGAAACACATTTTGTTGGAAAATTCGGCGAAGTCACCGAATCGAATTTTTTAGAAATTCGCCCATCTCTACTCCAGAGTTAGGCTTGAGGTCTTATCTCACACTTCTGGCATTCGCACCCTGCTTCAGCCCAACTGTCAGCGTTGCAGCGTCATCTGGGCCTCCCTGTCAACCGTCTGCATTTCTTCATGCAAATTTTATTGTGAGTGTCCAAAAGATCATTTTTGCTGATTTTGGAGTCATGCTGCTGTAAAAGACAGCGATAGTCAAAGTCCTATTCAAAAAAATCTTGCTTCATATACTCTTTTCTTCGTGCTAATTTTATTGAGTGTCTGAAATGTCATTTTTGCTGGTTTTGGGGTCAGGCCACTGTAAAAGACAATTATAGTAAAGGTCATATTGAAAAAATTCTTATTTCAAATACTCATTTATTCTTGCAGTTTTTATTCTGAGTGTCCATAGGGTTGTTTTTGCTGGTTTTGGGGTCAGGCTATTTTAAAAGGGGTGCCAATAGGGCAGTACTCCTGTCAGGGGCCCTAATCAAAAAGGGGCCCAGTGATATGTTAAAAATAGTAATGGGTGGGGCTCTATTTGATTTAGCTGCATGAGGCTTGAAACGGTTAATAGATGACTGACGGCAGCCCTGGCTACCACTGCACTCCCTTTAACTACGGCCCTGCCAGCTGAACCTCCATGTTCCCCATTGGAATGTTCTTGCTGCCAAAACATATATGACATGTTCTTGGGCCCTTGTGCAAAAAGTGATTGGGGGCTCCTGCCAGTTACCATGTGCCATTTCCAATACCGGTGTTTTCTTATGTGTCAAGAGGACCCCGTAGCAGCTGCAACCGCTGTACCTGTTATAGCTACACTGTCCTCATCTTTTCAGTTAGCCACTGAAAATAATTAATTATTTTAGCCTATGAATTTTTTTCTGTGACTCTTAGAGCCAAATTGTCTTCACTAGGTTGTTCCACGTATCCAGTTTACTGTTATGGAAGGTAATTGAGTCTTCTTCTCACCTGTTTCGGTATAAAAATTAACTTGATCATCTTCTCCCATTGACTTTAATGGGAATCGGCAATTGATCGAGATCGAAAATTGACACGATTTTATTTAAAATCGGCAATCGACTCAAACTAGTTTTTTTAGTGATCGCTCATCACTACTAATGGGAATCGACAATTGATTGAGATCAAAAATCGACATGATTTTATTTAAAATCGGCAATCGACTCGATTTTTTTAGTGATCGCTCATCACTACTTATGATGTAAGTATCCAAATATAGACTGTAAGGACATGATCAATAATGTAATCCTCAAGTTCTCAGCGACTAGTTCACTATTGACTTTTTTAAATACTTCCCTTTTGAGCATGTGATGATTTGTCTGCCTTTGTAAAGTTTTGATAGTTAATGAGAAACAACTGTATTTCAATTGGATTACAGCTTGTAGCTATAGCATAAGAATGTTAAGTAAAATTTTGTTCTTGCTTACATTATAAAATGACCCATTTAAATATAGACTACACATTTAAATGTATTATGGTATATACAACCCAATGGATGCTTACTATTGTCTGGATTTTAACTAACACTGGGTACACAGATAAGATTCCTATCATCCCTTTTCAGTGAAATTTTAGAAATTTAACTTTTCTGTTGATTTTGCCATCTAAAACTTACCAGAATTCATTCTGTAGCTAATTATTTTAGTTTTGTGGTTCAGCGAAATAATTCTTCTTCTATGGTTTCCAGGTCATTATCTCCACTGCAGTTCCTAAAGTATTTGCATAAACAATTCACAACCATTCACAGATTTTCTGTATAATCTTTGCAGCTTATTTTTTTCATCATTATCCAACACTACCCCACCATCACCATGAAAAGAATTGAACCAATTTATGGGAACAAAACAAAACTGCATTGAACAAATGGATAATGAATTGGTTTTACAAATGTATTTTATACTTGATTGGGCTGGAAGAATAAATTGAAAGGTTATTACATTCTATTGTGTTGTGTAGTTTGCTGTTTAGCAGTCATGACATTCCATTATTTCAAGTGTCAAGTGACAATGGTATAACCTTGATCTATGACTTTGCTGGTAAAATGGCTATATTACTTAAATAACCTATGTATAGCAACGCAAACCTGATATACAGTCCCACATATTATAAATAGATTTGAATCATGAAGCTTTTATTGAGAAACTAAACAGAAATAAGGTTGAAGCCCACAGACTTGTCTTACTAAGAGCAACTAGTTTTAGTAAGTGATAGCAGAAAAAGACAAGTGTGAATTATCAAATAAAATTTATTAGTATATCCATCTGGCTTTAGATAAATTGACTATCTATTTGACCTCATGCTCAATTTTTTAAAGAAAACCTGCCGCCTAGACATCTGTAAAAATTTGAACATTACCATCAGTCTCACTGCTAGAATTGTAAGTCTCTAATAAATGATTTTGTTTGCACATTTACCATCTGTATTGTTAAGTGCAGTAAAATATTTTGGGGGGCAAAACATAATGTTATTATTAACTTATTATTTTTTTATCCCCAAAAATTTGAAGATTTTGGGGGAAGGGCAAATGAAATGACCCAAAAATCTACTATCGGGGCCCAAAAATCCCCAAAATGGGACTTTTTGGAAGTTGCCCTCGTGCCCAACAAACATAGGGGCCCCAGATGGTGAATGTGTGTCCCAGGAATCGAGTGCACATGTTCTAGATCCCTGGGGAAGAGCTGCATATTTAATTTTTGTTTGTTTTTTTAGGAAAATGCAAACAATTAAAACCAATTACTCTTTGTCTTTAAAAATTAGTAAAGGGGAACCGCAAAAGCCCAATCCATATAAATTTCCCTTTAAGGTTTGTTTCACTTTTGAAAGTCCTGCTTGGCCAGTTCTTTTTTGTCTGCACCTTTCATAAATAAAAACCCTTAAATGTTTAGGGGACATGTATAAAACTGTCTTGGTCCAAAAACTTTCTTTTGGGGCCCAAATTACAACCAACCCAGTGCTCTGGAAAAATGAAAGGGGGTGCTCTAAATTGGGTTGATATAGGAAAAAAAAGGGGAAAGTCTTAAAACCTAGACAGTTTTCATAAAAGCCCCCCCTTTATTTTTAAGGCAGTTCTTCTTAATACAGACAGAGAAAAAAAACTATGGACAGTTTACCATTTTTCCTCATAAGTTTCCCTCCAGAGGTTTTGTGCTACCCCAGGAGGGAAAAAGTTTGGTAACCTGAACCAATTTTAAACTATCTCTCATAGAAACATCTGAGCTAAGAAGATCACATAACTTGTTTATACATTTTGGGCCCCTTGGGCCGGCAGGGTCTTGAAATTTTGGCCCTTTAAAAAGGGGTTGTCTCAATCAAAGGTTTGTTTTTATGTTAAAGATTTTGAAAAAAAATATGTGCCATGAACCGCGCCCCCCCTTTCCCTAGAAAACCCCTCTTTTTAAAGTTTGCATGATTCCTCAGGTCGCTTTTTTGGCAAACAGACCTTTTTAGCTCCCCTGATGGGGCCTTCCAGCCCCTTGGTTCACAATTAGTTTACAGCCCTGGGATCCTCAGTGGGTCATCACCCCAGGGGCAAAAAGCTTTTTTTTAAACCCCCCTGAATTCAAAAATAAAAACCAAAAAACGGAAACTGAGGTATGATGAACGATGTAGTGAGCAACCCCCTGAAAAAAGGAAAATAAAAATTTCTTTTAAATGAAAATTTGGAATATTTTCTTAATTTGAAATGACTTTAACCATGTAATCATGATTAAAAAAAATTTTTAAAAAATTTTTGTATAGATAAAAAGGGTGCAAAAGGGCTTAAAAAGTTTCCCCCTGCACTTGCGTCCTATACCTGACCACGGACGTGCTAAAGGTTTTCCAATGTCCAGCGCCCAACCCCCTAGAGAATGGATGTGTGTGGCGGAAAATGGCAGCGGGTTTTTAAAAAACCAGTGCTTTTTTTTGTGCTCCAATGACTGGCCACCACCTGAGACTTGAAGGGGTTCTCCAGAAAAGTAGAAAACTAAATACATAAACCCTACATGTCTTTAATTTAGTTTTAAAAGGCGATTGCGATGGCTATCGAGTTTCAAATCGATAGTAATAGTTGGCCGTTTATCGAAAAGGGTTTTTTGGGTTGGGTGGGGCATCGTTTTATGCCAAAAGGGTAAAAACCAAATTAAAGTCAAGGGGAGAGCAAAACCCCCTTTAAATTATTAAACCCCCAAACAAGGCGGGAGAAGCTGAAATTAACATCCACAACAGCCCAAATGGATACGTGCAAAAATTTTAAAGGCAACACACTTAGGTTAAAAAGTCACAGAAAAAAAAAAGTCAAAAACCCTTTTAAAAAAACCCTGTCTTGTACCACACCCGACCCAAAAACCTGCATCCCCCCCAAAAATTTAAAAATTTCCCCAAAGGCCCGTATGTTTTGGGAACCATCATTTTTACTTGAACTGGACATTGAATACCCCTTTGCCCCGGGAACCCCATGAGCCCCAAACCTGATACCCCAAAAATTTTAAAAAACCCCCGGGAAAAAAGGAAAGCCCTTTCAAAAAACCTTTTTTGTTTCACGGGGAATTGACAAAATCCCTGTCCCGGGCCAAAAGCATGAGCCCCAAACCTGCATGACCCCCCAAAATTTAAAAAAAGTCCCAAAAAAAGGGGAAAGTCTTTAAAACCACCATTTTAGTTTAAACTGGAAATTGACTATACCTGTCCGGGCCCAAAAGAATGGGGCCCCAAACCCCCTTTACCCCCACTTTTAAAAAGTGCCAAAAAAAAGGGGACTTTCAACCACCATTTTATTTGGAACTGGTTTTTGGGGACTCTCCCTTCCGGGGCCACAGCATAAACCCCCCAAACCTGCAAAACCCCCCACTTTTAAAAAAGTCCCCGGAAAAAAGCATTCTTTCAACCACCATTTTGGGTTTGAATGGACTTTGAAAAAAAACTTATCCCCCCCTTTTGGGTCCGGGGGCCACAGAAATGACCCCAAAAACCCTGCATGCCCCCCACTTTAAAAAAAGGCCCCGGAAAAAGGAGTCTTAAAAACCCCCCCTTTTTGAGTTTAAACTGGACTTTTCTTTTAACCTGCCCCGGGGCCCCACAGCATGACCCCCAAAAACCTGCAAAACCCCCAAAATTTAAAAAAGTGCCAAAAAAAGGAAACCCTTTAAACCACCATTTGAGTTAAAATGGACTTTTGGTTTAATCCTTGTCCTGGGCCAAAAGCAGGACCCCCCAAAACCTGAAAGACCCCCACTTTTTAAAAAAGTCCCGGGAAAAAAGGAAAGCCCTTTTAAAACCACCATTTTATTTTAAAAGGACTTTGACTATACCGCCCGGGGCCCACGGGCCAGACCCGGGGCCGGGTTACATTTGGGGGCGGTAAAAAAGCCCGGTGGCCGTCCGCATCTATTAACCCGCGGGTTTTAAAATGCCCTGAAGCCCGCAAAAACCCAAAAACTGCGGCTGAAGCAGATTGGGGAAGGGGGAAAGTGTGAGAACCCCACCCTTTCCCCGTTTTACATTCAATACCGGGGTTTAGCGTTTTGCCCCTCCGAAATTGGTGGGACCAATTGAGCTTCATTTGGGAAATTTAACGGGGGGTTTAAACCCGCTCCGGTTAAACCCAGGGGGCCTTTATTTTGGAAATTTTTTTTCTAATTTTACTAAAACTTGCTGGAGGAAATGGTCTTTTTTAATTTGTTCTCTGTCCGTGTCCATACTCCAAAGTCCTCGAATAACCTACTTCGGGTCAAGTTTTTCCTTTTCCCTTTCCCTTGTAAAAATTTTCAGAGGATTTTTTTTAACAGCAATTTTTGTACATGCAAGTTTTTTTAGTATTTAATTTAGAAAAAAACATTTTTAAAATAGGATGGAATCCCACCAATGTCTTTGTTTCTCTTTTTTTCTTTGAAATTAAAAAGGGGGTTTGTCTCAATACAGGGATTGAAAGCTTGGTTAAAGAACTTGCAAAAACAAGAAACTTTTTGCAAAAATGTGCCCAAAATTAAAAATTCCTACCATTCCTTTTTTCGGGCCCCAAGCACCATCACCCTTGACCCAAACTTTTGGGGACAATTGTGAAGAAAAAATTGTCTGTTAAAAAAAATTTTTTTTTAAGAATGGGGACCTGATTATAGCTGCATGTCACAGCAAAACCCCCCCAAAAATTAAAAACCCCATGCCCCTTGGGAGCCACTTTGGTCAATTGTAAAGAACAAAGGGTCCGTTAGAAACCCTTTTTTTAGAAAAAAGGACCTTTTTAGTATAGCTCCCATTCACAGCAAAATCCCCCCAAAAATTCAAAGGCGGGACCCTTGAGCCATTTTGGGTTTAAATTTTGTGAAGAACAAATGTCTTTTTAGAAAAAAACATTTTTTAAAAATGGAAACCTTTTAGTTTAGCGGGCAATGTCACAGAAAAATTTCCCCCCAAAAATTAAAAGCAGCCCCGAGCCACTTTGGGTTTAAATTTGTGAAGAACAAATGTCTGTTAAAAAAAAAACAACTTTTTTTTTATAATGGACCTTTTTAGAAATTTGCGGCATTTCAAAGAAAGCAGGCCCCAAAAAAAATTATTAAAATGCTTCTCAGCCACTTTTAAAAAATTTTGGTGGGGGAGAAATCCCACTTGAACCCACAATTTTTTTACAAAGGCCCATGTTAAATTGCTGTATCTCACAGTTTACATGACCCCAAAAAATTTTATAAAATGCCCTTCCCTCAAAATAAAAAAAATTTTTTGAAGGGAAAAAAGCCACTTAGAACCACATTTTTTTTTGTTCCAAAGGCCCAAAATTTAATAGCTGTATCTCACAGCAAAAAATGCCCCCAAAAAATTTTTAAAAATATGATTTTCTAAGCCACATTAAAAATTGTGAGGGAAAAAAATCCATTAGAATTTCAAATTTTCTTTTTCCAAAGGGACCAATTTTAAAGCTGTATCTCACAGCAACATGACCTCAAAACCATTGACAATGGCAAAAAAACTTTTTAAGATAAAGTGAGAAAAGGGAAAACGGTGTTGTCATGAAAAACCTTGGGGTCTTTTACAGTCCCCCTCACGGGCAAAACCAGCAAAATGAAACGGGGGGGGAAAAAGGGAGAAAAAAAAATTCCCCGGAAAAAAAATGATCATTTTAAAAAAAAGTTTTCAAGGGGACCATTTCTTTTTTTTAAAAAAGGAATGTGAAGTAAACGGGCCCAACTAATCGGTGCCTTGGAAATTTGGGGCCACAAAAACACCAAGATCCATGCCTGATTTTCTTAAAATGAAAGTAAAAACATCCCATTTTCTTGGAAACCGGGAAAAGCGTTTGTCTTTTAAATGACTCCCCCAAAGCTGTGCGGGAAGGTCCTCTAAAGGATTGCCCGCTGGCTGCGGGGCAGGACAACACCTTTTGGGCGTAAAGGCCCAGCCCCGGGCCCATTCGTCCCCCTTTTGATCCCCAAAGTCTATTGGGCCCCGGAACAAAATGAAAAAAACATCGGTGTTTGGGGACGCAGATAGTCTTGCCCCTGATTTAAGCTGATCTCTGTTTTTTGGGGGTTGTGTGCCCTGAAAATTGGGAATGCATTGGTGGGGGGTGGAAAACCCCAAGATTGCCAAGGGGTCCCCCAAATTAGGCTTCTCCCACCTTCCCGGGCTGCTCCCGGGCCTTACGCCTGTTTGGAAACTCTATGCTGTCACGTCGCTGAGTTGGTTCCCCCTGACATTTGGGGAACGTAAAAGGGGAACGCAACAGATGTCCCCGTTTTCAATCAGCAAGGCTCCATTTCCCTCATTTTACTCTCTTTTTGGGGGGGGTTTGGGGAAAAGGTGCTAAATTTTTTTTTTTGGGTCCCGGGGGGATCCAGGGGGGTTTGGCCACCCAGAAAACTGTTGTTCTTTTTGAGGGCCCTTTAAAATGCGGGGAATCATGTTGGAGGAAATGGGGCACCCAAGCTCATGTAGAGAGGGGACCCTTGATTTCCCAAGCCTCTGGGTGGGAGGGGCACTAGCAAATAAATCTTTCCTCGTTTTTCCTCCCCCGCCTAAAAATTCGCCCCAACCTTTTTCCCAAGGGGGGGATGTCGGTAAAAACGGTGTCTAGGAATCCCTCCTCCTCCTCCTCCGTTTCCTTGGCACAGCTTCAACACACCCCTTTGGACTTCCTTTAGATGATGCCCCCTGAACTGTTCCCGCCACCTTGTACTAGCTTGGACCCCGAACCACTCCCTAATAAAGGGGCCCAAAATAAAATTTTGTAAAACTGTGGGCCTTGTGGTTTTTGACGGGGGAAAAAGGCCCCCGGCCCGGGAAATGGCCCCTTTCCCCTCCTCCGTCGCGGGGCCGGGGACCTGTTGTTTCAGATGCCAACTTCGTTCCAAAAATTAAGATCACCACAATGCTCATGTGACAAGGGCTTTGCCCGCCCCTGCCCAAATTTTTGGGGTGGCTTCTTCAAAACGGTAAGGAAAAGGTGCAACTTTTTTTCCCCTCCCTCCACTCCCCGGTGGTTCAAAACCCCGAGGCCCCTTTACCGCTGCTTGTCGGGCCTTTGTGTCCCTTCAAATTTGCGTAAGGGCATTGCGCTGCTGCCACAATCGCTGGAGCATGTGGGAGGGGGGAATTCCACCC
Organism: Phyllomedusa bahiana; assembly: GCA_025379985.1. NCBI lineage: Eukaryota > Metazoa > Chordata > Amphibia > Anura > Hylidae > Phyllomedusa > Phyllomedusa bahiana. The sequence goes on along the minus strand of JAODAL010024497.1, from coordinate 37,623 downwards.
ATTTTTCCCAAACTTTCAACAATAAACCCGGTTGACGGGGGGGCCGGAGTGACGTTGAAAACGCACCCCAGGGGGAAAAACGAAGCGGGGTTGCAAGGGCGGAAAGTGCGAACTCGGGACCTCGAGCCTTCTTAAAGGCAGGCAGTCAGCCCCCGGGACTCTTTAAAAATTTTCTGGACGAAAAGGGTTTCTTTACTTTCCCAAACCCAAGGGGAGTGCCCAGCCTACCGACCCTTAAGGGGCCGGGCAGATATCGTTCGTTATCGCACCCCCACCTTGCCTGGCCAAGGTTCTTGTTTACCCCAGCCAGCGCTGGGTCTCTTTTCCCTTAGAGCCTCCAAAAGTTTCCTGACCTGTGGGGGTGGAGGGTCTCCAAGGCAGTTTAAATTTTCAACACCCCCCGGGGTGCCCTTGGGAAAGGGGATGCCCCCAAAGAGGCCCTTTGGGGGAAAGACCCCTTGCACCACCCCTTGGGTTTTAAAGAGCGTCCCCCGACCCGGGGAGAGCCCCGGAACCCCCAAAAACATCCACCCAGCCCCCCCAGTGACTGTCAACAGAGATAAAAGGGGCCTTGGCCGTGCTTACTATCCATTTTGTCGGGGGTTTGAGATGGCCCTTTTCCGGAACAATGCAGACAAAAGCGCTTGAAATTTTAGATGACACGTGGCTGGGCCAGGGCAGGGACGGCTTTTCTGGGGAAAAAAAATTTCCCGCTCGGGGATTTGTATTGGGGGCAGGGGGGGGGGGCCATGGGCGTGGCGGAAACCCCTCTGTTTTTCCACCCCGACGGAAAGGGGAACATTTCCATGGCCAAAAACCTGGCCAAAAGCCGACATTTTAGGCTTTTTGGGGTTTGGGGTGGGGTTTTGGGGTTTAAAATTTTTTTCTTCTGCTCCCAAACCCGGGAAAACAGAAGGCGGCTGCTAGAAAAGGCCCCCTGTAAAGGCGTGCGGTCCCTAAAATCGGCGGAAAGGGGAAGGGGGGGAGGAAAGGGTTTCTGGTGGTGCGGGGTACTCCCGGGGGAACCCGGGGGAGGCTGAAGCGGGGCTGATCGTTGATCATGACTTGAGAGACCCTGGGCAGTGAGGGGAAAGCTTGGTTGGGGGCGGAGGAGGAGGGGGCGGGGACCAAAGGGGTGTGGGCAGTGGGTTTGGGGGCCCCGGGTCGGCTGGCTTTTTTGGGCCCAAATGTTGCCTCCATTTCAACTAAAGCATTTCCCGCATTGACTTGGGCAGTTGGTGGGGGTTAACCACTTAAGGTTTTTGCCTTCCCACCTTTTGCGTTTAAAGGGGTGGCGGCAAAATGACCCTCGCTGGTTGAATCAGGGCTTTCTCAAAGAAGGCCCCGGAATTTAGAGGGCCTGGAACTTTTTGCGGCCCATAAGCGAGGAGCGGGGTTTTTCGTGAACCCTGGCTGGGGAATCATTCACGGGGCTTCTGCGACCCCCCTCTTCCCTTTTTTGTGGCCCCGGGGGCCCCTATTGAAACTACCCCCTCGTCTTCCTCCTGTCCCCCTGATTAAGCGCTCGCAAGCCCAAATTCCCGCGGAAAAGAACCCCGGAATTTGGGTCCGCAATGTTCACCCATCATCATCAAAAACACAGGGACTTGGTCGCCCTGACTTTTTGCCCTCCCGAAGCTGCGGGGTAAAAAGCAAGGGGCAAAAACAAAAGGGGTTGCCCAACCCCCCGGGGTTTTTTTTTCCCCATTGACCGGGGTTCCGTCCCTCCTCTGATGGCCCAAAAAGTAAATGGGGGTCAGAGCGAAATTTAAAACATCCTCTTGATTTTTTTAAAAATTTTCCCTTTTGACCCCAACCGCATTTTGTCATCAAAGGGGGGTCTTCCCAAAATTGGGTTTCCCACAGTGGGGGTACACGAAATTGACATTTGGGCCCGCTTCATTTGGGGTTGGAACCCTTTCTGATGATGCCGATGGAAAGAAAAATTTTTTGGCCCCTGACTGCCCCAGGACGAGGAAAAGGGAAAACTGATAGGGTGAGGTTGCATTTTAAACCCCTGAAGGACAGATTGGCGACGATGTTCGGGTTCCCTTTGATTTACGGCCCCTGGAAACCCGCATGACAGGCTTGAAAAGGCCCCGCAAATGACCCCCAAACCGCTGGCAAAGCGTGTTTTTTCCCCCAGCATGGGAAAGGGGCACCTTCTCTCTAAACCCCTACCACCTTGTGCCCACCCCCCCTCTTTGGGTCGGCTTACCCCCTGCATTTTGCCCCCATGTTTTGAAAAATTAAAAAATTTTTTTTAAGGATGGAATAGTTTTGGGCCCTCCTTATTAAAAAACGGGAAAACACAGCAAATTTCAAATTCCCCTAATCAAAACAAAAAAGCTGGATTCAAAATTAACTGCCCCGGGTGTTTTATCCCAAAAAATTTTTGGGCTGGGCAAAAAATCCAAAAAAAAAACGTTTTCTGTTTTTGTTTTTTGGGTTTTAAAAAAAGTATTTTTTCACCTTTCAAATTTACCTGTGGTGAATAAGAATTGTGTTTAAAAAAATTTAAGTGGGTTCCTTTCGTCAATGAACCCGTGCTGGGTGCGCAAAAGTCAAAAAACATGTAATGTTATGTTTTTATAAAAAAAACGGTTTTTTTTGCACCCCCTTTAATTTCCCCCTTGGTGAATATAGAATTGCGTTTTAAGATTTATGTAGATGCTTTCGTCCAAATGAACAGTGTGGGGGGTGCAAAAAATCAAAAAAAAACGAACTGTTATGTTTTGATATAATAAAAAGGTATTTTTTGCACCCTTCAATTCCCCCTGGGGGTGGGAAAATAGAATTTTCTGTTTTTTAAAAATTTACGAAGATGTCGGCCCTCCCCTTTAACAGTGCTGGGTGCGCCAAAATCAAAAAAAAACCCTTTTTTTAAATGTGATTTTTTTGTACCCATACACGGGAAATTTTTTGGGAAAAAAACAAACCCGTGCTGACTACAAGGGTTGCTGGGTTGTAATTTTTAAATGCAAGGTGGATAAATCAACAGTAAAAGGGGTTTAAAGGGGGAAAAAAAGAAAAACCTATCTGAAATGTTTTACTGATAATAAAAGTGGAGTTTTTTTCGCTTTAAAAAAGGAGACCCCCCAGTTACTAGAAATGATGTTTATCCCCAAAATAAAAATTCAGGGCCCGCCCCCTATCCCGGAAAATTTTTCAAATAGCAAAATGTTAATAATTTAAAGTTTTTCCCCTTTCCCAAAGTCCACAAGTCTTGGGTGAACTTTTTTTCCAAATTTTTCTTTATAGATAGAGTTTGTCCTGTGGGTTTGGGCCCCAAAGGGGGGCCCAACCCCCCCTTTCCCACCCCGTGAATTTACAGCGGTAGACTGCTTTAAAAATTTTCTAAAATAACTACATAAAAACTTCAAATCTCTAAACTAAAATTAAATTTGGAAGGATCACAGCTAATTTGAAAGGGTTTTCTGCCTTTCCCCAGAAATAGACTAATTTCGCTGACTGTTTGGCCACAGGCAAGGGGCGCCAAAAGGGCCTATCCCCCCTTTAGACGTTTAGGGGACATGAGGCTGAAAAGGAAAAAGCAGTTTCCCATGTTAAAAAAACGGGGGGTCATGTGATTTTTTCCCCGCCCCCAAACGCCAAACCCAAAACATCCCCGTCATGACGTTTTGCAAAACACATCTCACCCCGCTCTATTCTGTAATCTTTATTTGTGGCCGCCAAAATTTTCAGGAAAAGGGCCCAAAAAGGGGGCATTTTTAATAGATGATGCACAGGGTTTTTAACCTTAATTATCGCATGATTGGAAATTTTTGATCCCAAAAAAACCTTGCCGATTTCAACTTTGTCGTTAAAAAATTTGCTAACCCCTTAAAAATTTAAAACAAATCCCAAAAACGTTTTTAAATTTTTTTAAAATCCTCCCTTTTTTCTAGTGGAAAATCTTTAAAAGGAGAAAAAAAGGGGTGTTGGGGGTCCCCTCAATAAAAATTTTCCTTTGAGGAAGTAAAGGGCAGGGTTTTGTTAGTTAATTCCCGGTAAAATGGGCTGATAAATTAGCTGGGAAAAGAAAACCCTTTAGGGAAAGGTTTTTGCAGAGTAGAAAGGAAAAAGGCCCGTACACACATTTTATATAAAAATGTGGTGTGGATATAGTAAAAAGCATTAAAGGCTCAGGGTGAGAGGAAGGGGCGTTGTGGGGAAAAGTAATTTTTTAGAGAGCGCAACCCAGCAACTGAAACCCCCCCCACTAGTCCAAATGAGGGGAAAAAATCCAAACCCTGCCGTAATATGTGAAAATAACAGTATTTTTTGAATAGTTCACACACTGATTGGAACTTGATTTACGTTTAAAACTTAGTATTCCCCCATTACATGTTCTTATTTTTTTTTTTTTTGGTTTCACCCCCAAACCCCTTTTTAAAGACCCTTTCCCTTTTTTGCTCGAACCCGATTGTTGGTGGGTTTTTCCCATGAATCGACTTGTTTTTTTTCTCCCTGCCACTGGGGATTTTACCCCGGGTTTTCCCCCTAAAATAAGGCCCCCCGAAAGTAAGACATAGCAGAGATTTTGTTGAATTCCCTAATATAAGGCACCCCCCAAAAATAAGATATAGCGAAAATCATTAGAGGGTTTAAGGACCTGTGAAGTGAGGTCATGTGACTGTGACATCACCACAGGTCCCGAACATCCAAAGGAGAGTAGACAGAAAGTACATGTAAGTAACAGAGGGAAGAAGGAGGAGAACAGAGCAATGATACTGACACACACATCTCACAGGATGGCTGATTTGGATTGCTGGAACTTCTAGTTCTACAAGTCCCAGGATGTCACATTTGCCATCCTTTGAGATAAGCCACTGCAGCCGCCATAAAGTGTCCTTTACATACATATATCCTATGGTTTGTGACTCTAAACTACACGCGCACACACACACACATCTCACAGGATGGTTGATGGGGCATGCTGGAACCTCCAAGTCCCAGCATGTCACATTTGCCATCCTTTGAGATAAGTCACTGCAGCTGCCATAAAATCATACATGCCAACTCTCCCGTTTTTGGCGGGGGGGGTCCCGCTATTTGGGGTCCCCTCCCGCCCTCCCGGGCTCTTTAAATAGCCGCGGCGCCGGAGTAGCGCTAGTGCGCTACTCTGGCGCCGCCGGGCCGCTCCTACAGGCGGGTGAAGCGGCCGCTGCGCCCTCTTCACCCGCCCGGAGTCTCGCTGTGCAGGGAGGAGGCAGGAGGGATCGCTCCCTCCTCCCCATGTATGTCCGGCGGCGGTGTGTGCGCCGTACATACAGGTCAGCGGCGCAGGGGGAAGTGACGCGCGGCTGCAGGGGAGTGACGCGCGGCTGCTTTCACTTCCCCCTGTGTCGCTGAGGAGATCGGTCGGGAGCGGCCATGCTGCAGGAGCCTGGTGAGGTAAGTGGATTTTATTATTTTTTTTTTATTAGCTTTTGGGGCCTCTGCCTGGCAACAATGGGGGCACTACCTGGCAACAATGGGGGCTCTTCCTGGCAACAGAGGGGGCACTACCTGGCAAACAAGGGGGGCAACTACCTGCCACCAGAGGGGGCATCGACCTGGCAACAAAGGGTGGCACTACCTGGCAAACAATGGGGGCACTACTTGGCAACAATGGGGGCTCTTCCTGGCAACAGTGGGGGCACTACCTGGCAACAGAGGGGACATCTACCTGGCAAGAGAGGGGGCACTACCTGGCAACAGAGGGGGCACTACCTGGCAACAGAGGGGGCATCTACCTGGCAATAGAGGGGGCACTACCTGGCAACAGAGGGGGCACTACCTGGCAACAATGGGGCCTGGCAACAGAGGGGACATCTACCTGGCAACAGAGGGGACATCTACCTGGCAACAGAGGGGGCACTACCTGGCAACAATGGGGGCACTACCTGGCAACAGAGGGGGCATCTACCTGGCAACAATGGGGGCACTAGCTGGCAACAGAGGGGGCACTAGCTGGCAACAGAGGGGGCACTAGCTGGCAAACAATGGGGGCACTACCTGGCACAATGGGGGCACTACTGGCACAATGGGGCACTTTCCTTGGCAACAGAGGGGACATCTACCTGGCAACAGAGGGGGCACTACCTGGATACAATGTGGGGGGCATCTACCTGGCAACAGAGGGGGCATATACCTGGCAACAGAGGGGGCACTACCTGGCAACAGATGGGGGCACTACCTGGCAACACTGGGGGCACTACCTGGCAACAATGGGGGCACCTACCTGGCTAACAAAGGGTGGCCTACCTGGCTACAGAGGGGCATCTACTTGGCTACAAGGGGGCATCTACCTGCCTGTAAGGGGCACTACCTGCTTATGGGGGGTGCTCTACCTGGCTATAAGGGCATCTACCTGGCTTTCTTCCAAAGCCGTTATGCAGTTAGGTGGTGTGGGTGTGGCTTTTTGAAGGGGGCGTGGCATACCGTCAAGATGGGCGTGTCCATTCAAGTTTTTGCAGCCGTCTAAAATCTCCTGCTTTTTCATTTTCAAAAGTTGGCAACTATGCATAAAATTTCCTTTACATACATATATCCTATGGTTTGTGACTCTAAACTTTAAGATTATATATATATATATATATATATAAATATATATATATATATATATATGTATATATATATATATATATATATATACAGTATATACATGCTATAATTTATTCATAGAAAAATAAGACACCCCCTGAAACTAAGTCGTAGCACATCTTTAGGATCAAAAATTAATATGAGACACTGTCTTATTTTCAGGGAAACAGGGTAGTCCCGCTTAACTGCTGTCTGCCTATTACTCCTCTATGCCCTGCCTGTCTACCTTTTTCCTTGCCTGGGCACTCGGCTGTCACTGTGAGTAGCCACGTCAGGGGTAGCGACCTGGGAGTCCACCCCGCCTTGCAGCAGGCTCTAATGAATACTATGGGGCTCCTGAGACTCTTCTCAATGGTGTGGTTTTTATCATCTTTTGCAGTGACCTAGAGGATCCACACCTGCATCCCTGACCATGACAAAAGTCCATCAAAAATAGGTAACCAACTGATCATATGTGTAAGAAAAAATTATCATTTGATCCCTAATTATTCAATTAAGTATATCTAACTTATTAATAGGTTTGTGCAAATATGTATGGGCAAATAAAAAAAATGAATGTTTAAAGAAAATTATACTCTTTAGATATTAACTAAAGAAATCCTCCATTATAAAACCATCTTTTGTTAGCTCTAAAATTATGTGCTGGTATAATTTATAGCATATCTAGTTAGCAGTCAGCGTTCCCATATTTTTATATAGAACTCCAAAGCAACAGAATAAACAAAATCTTCAAGAGAAGGGTGCAAGGCTTCTAAAATAGTGACCAAATATGTGTAACTTTTTATTATTTTAATTTTTTTATTTGTAAAATGGCAAAAGGGGATAATTTGAACTTTTAATATATATATATTTTTACTTTGAGTCCCCCTATGGCACTTCACCACTAGGGGGCGCGATCATTACTACACCCTAATGCATTGTATAGACAATGCATTAGGGTGTACAAAGATGGCGGTTTACTCACTTCCTGCCCAAGAAATCGAAAACATGGCGGCGATGGAAGCCTTCACATGGCTTCCAGCTGCCATGATCACCAATCAAGAACCCACGATTTCCCCACGAGTGCCCCAGTAACAGTGAGGAACAGTGCACGGCAATTATCAGCTAACACCCGGCGGCTACATAGCGGGATTGAAGCACATTACCGTCATCAGGACATACTTATACTTCCAATGTCGGTAAGGGGTTAAGAACAGGTTTCCCCTTATCATCCATTCTTGTCTGTATTGCACCTATTCCGAATGGAGATGGGGTCTACACCTATTAGACATTTAAGACATAACCTGCCAGTATACTACCATATGAATGTAAAAAAGTTTATTTGGCAGTGTTATACGGGTATGTTCACACGGCTTATTTTGGGGCTCATTTCGCCACGTATCTCATGGCGTACTAAGAGTAATACGTGGGGAAATGCGCCCCATAATTACGGTAATCCATAGCTCTCATACGCCTCCTCTCCCCGCTCGTACAATACAATCGTATTGTACGCGCGGGAGATAAGTGACATGTCAATTATTTGCGGTGAATACATGCTGCGAGTAATACACGTCTATGTGGCTGGCATGCGTCCCCCCCCCTCGCGCCGCTAGAGTACGCGCATATTAGTGCAAGCTCCCGAAACACATGACGTACTGCGGCGCATACTGTCCGTGCCACAATACATCGTGTGAACATACCCTAATACTACACTGTGTTACCTGATCTTAGATCACAACAAAAGACATTGAAAAAGGTGAGGTAACTTTTTGTGCCACAGTATCATAGTGCATTCATTATCAAATTATTATATTATCAAAAGGGTTTTCTATTTTATAGCAGGAACAAAGAAAATTCCTGAAGATCTTAGAAAATGGGTTATTACTAGTGATGAGCGATTATGTTGACTATCGTCATCGTTTCGATAGTCGATATCGGCAGCTATCTAGACGATTTTCGATAGTCGATAACCGATTATCGCCGATGACCATTAAAGTCTATGGGAGAGGAACAACACCTTCATTATTACACCCAAACAGGGCTGGAGAAGCTGGAATTAACATCCACAACAGTCAAATGGATACGTGCTACATCTTAGGCAACACAATTAGGTTATAAAAGTCACAGAAAAAAAATCACACACCATTCACTATCCCTGTCTTGTACCACAGTACCACAAATTAAAAAGTGCCAGAAGGCAGTATGATTTGAACCATCATTTTACTTGAACTGGACATTGAATATCCCTGTCCTGGAACGCAGCATGAGCCCCAAACCTGCTGAGCACTATTCTCTGTAGTATAGAGCTATGTGTACAGTTTGGCGGTGTCAGGCTCCTGTGCTGAGCACTATTCTCTGCAGTATAGAGCTATGTGTACAGTTTGGCGGTGTCAGGCTCCTGTGCTGAGCACTATTCTCTGTAGTATAGAGCTATGTGTACAGTTTGGCGGTGTCAGGTTCCTGTGCTGAGCACTATTCTCTGTAGTATAGAGCTATGTGTACAGTTTGGCGGTGTCAGGTTCCTGTGCTGAGCACTATTCTCTGTAGTATAGAGCTATGTGTACAGTTTGGCGGTGTCAGGCTCCTGTGCTGAGCACTATTCTCTGTAGTATAGAGCTATGTGTACAGTTTGGCGGTGTCAGGTGGTTGTGCTGAGCACTATTCTCTGTAGTATAGAGCTATGTGTACGGTTTGGCGGTGTCAGGTTCCTGTGCTGAGCACTATTCTCTGTAGTATAGAGCTATGTGTACAGTTTGGCGGTGTCAGGTTCCTGTGCTGAGCACTGTTCTCTGTAGTATAGAGCTATGTGTACAGTTTGGCGGTGTCAGGTTCCTGTGCTGAGCACTATTCTCTGTAGTATAGAGCTATGTGTACAGTTTGGCGGTGTCAGGCTCCTGTGCTGAGCACTATTCTCTGCAGTATAGAGCTATGTGTACGGCATAGTTGCCAACTTTTGAAAATGAAAAAGCAGGAGAATTTAGTTGGCGGCGCGCGTAGCGCGCCGCGGCAAAAATTTGCATGGACACGCCCATCTTGTTGGTATGCCACGCCCTTCAAAAAAGCCACACCCACTCCACCTTACTGCATAACAGCTTTAGAAGAAAGCCAGGTAGATGCCCTTATAGCCAGGTAGTAGCCCCCCATAACCAGGTAGTGCCCCTTACAGGCCGGTAGATGCCCCCTTGTAGCCAAGTAGATGCCCCCTCTGTAGCCAGGTAGAGCCAAATTTGTAGCCAGGTAGGTTCCACCACTTTGTTAGCCAGGTAGGTGCCCCCCCATTGTTAGCCAGGTAGGTGCCCCCATTGTTAGCCAGGTAGGTGCCCCCATTGTTAGCCAGGTAGGTGCCCCCATCTGTTTGCCAGGTTGATGTCCCCATTGTTTGCCAGGTAGATGTCCCATTGTTTGCCAGGTAGATGTCCCCTCTGTTGCCAGGTAGATGTCCCCTCTGTTGCCAGGTAGTGCTCCCTATGTTAGCCAGGTAGTGCCCCCATCTGTTAGCCAGGTAGTGCCCCCATCTGTTAGCCAGGTAGTGCCCCCATCTGTTAGCCAGGTAGAGCCCCCTCTGTTGCCAGGTAGTGCCCCCTCTGTTGCCAGGTAGTGCCCCATCTGTTTGCAGGTAGTGCCCCATCTGTTAGCCAAGTAGTGCCCCCTTTGTTGCCAGGTAGTGCCCCCTCTGTTGCCAGGTAGTGCCCCCTCTGTTGCCAGGTAGTGCCCCATCTGTTAGCCAGGTAGTGCCCCTCTGTTGCAGGTAGATGTCCCCTCTGTTGCCAGGTAGTGCCCCCTCTGTTGCCAGGTAGTGTCCCCTCTGTTGCCAGGAAGTGTCCCATTGTTGCCAGGTAGTGCCCCCATTTGTTGCCAGGTAGTGCCCCCTCTGTTGCCAGGTAGATGTCCCCTCTGTTGCCAGGTAGATGCCCCCATTGTTGCCAGGTAGATGCCCCCATTGTTGCCAGGTAGTGCCCCATCTGTTTGCCAGGTAGATGTCCCCATTGTTTGCCAGGTAGATGTCCCTCTGTTGCCAGGTAGATGTCCCCTCTGTTGCCAGGTAGTGCCCCCATCTGTTCCCATCTGTTAGCCAGGTAGTGCCCCCATCTGTTAGCCAGGTGATGTCCCCTCTGTTGCCAGGTAGTGCCCCCTCTGTTGCCAGGTAGTGCCCCCTCTGTTGCCAGGTAGTTGCCCTCTCTGTTAGCAGGTACAGCCCCTAAAGCTAATAAAAATCAAAATAATAAAATCCACTTACCTTACCAGGCTCCTGCAGCGCGGCGCTCCCGACCGATCTCCTCAGCGGCGCAGGGGGAAGTGAGAGCAGCCGCGCGTCACTCCCCTGCAGCCGCGCGTCACTTCCCCTGCGCCGTTGACCTGTATGTACGGGCGCACACACCGGCGCCGTACATACAGGGAGAGGAGGGAGGAGGGAGCGATCCCTCCTGCCTCCTCCCCGCACAGTGAGACGCGGGCGGGTGAGCGGCCGCTGCGGCCGCTGCACCCGCTGTAGGAGCGGTTCCCGCGGCGCAAGAGTAGCGCACCAGCGCTACTCTTGCGCCGCGGTAATTTAAAGGACCCCCGCCGCCAGCAGGCGGCGGGGGGAATGCCAACTCCCCCGGGAGGGCGGGAGGGGACCCCAAATAGCGGGACGCCCCCGCCAAAAACGGGAGAGTTGGCATGTATGGTGTACGGTTTGGCGGTGTCAGGTTCCTGTGCTGAGCACTATTCTCTGTAGTATAGAGCTATGTGTACAGTTTGGCGGTGTCAGGCTCCTGTGCTGAGCACTATTCTCTGTAGTATAGAGCTATGTGTACAGTTGGCGGTGTCAGGTTTCTGTGCTGAGCACGATTCTCTGTAGTATAGAGCTATGTGTACCGTTAGGCGGTGTGAGGCTTCTGTGCGAGCACTATTCTCTGTGTATAGAGCTATGTGTACAGTTTGGCAGTGTCAGGCTTCTGTGCTGAGCACTATTCTCTGTAGTATAGAGCTATGTGTACAGTTTGGCGGTGTCAGGCTTCTGTGCTGAGCACTATTCTCTGTAGTATAGAGCTATGTGTACAGTTTGGCGGTGTCAGGCTTCTGTGCTGAGCACTATTCTCTGTAGTATAGAGCTATGTGTACAGTTTGGCGGTGTCATGTTCCTGTGCTGAGCACTATTCTCATGACCCCAGATTAAAAAGTGCCGGAAAAAGGAGTCTTTCAACCACCATTTTAGTTTCACTGGACATAGACTATATCTGTCCTGGGCCAAAGAATGAGCCCTAAACCTGCATGACCCCAGATTAAAAAGTGCCGGAAAAAGGAGTCTTTTAACCACCATCTTAGTTTCACTGGACATAGACTATATCTGTCCTGGGCCAAAGCATGAGCCCCAAACCTGCATGACCCCAGATTAAAAAGTGCCGGAAAAAGGAGTCTTTCAACCACCATTTTAGTTTCACTGGACATAGACTATATCTGTCCTGGACCGCAGTATGACCCAGGGCCGGAGTTACAGTGGGTGCGGTGAGAGCCCAGGCTGGCGTCCGTCATCTATTAACACGCAGGTTAAAATGCCCTGATGACGCAGAAACGAAAACTGTCGTGCTGAAGCAGAGTGTGGAAGCGGAAGTGTGAGAACTCCAGCCTTCCTCAGTACACAGTCAAGACATGGGTAGCGCTTGCCCCTCCGTATGAGTGCGGACCAATTGAGTTTAACTTGGAAATACTGGTGGTTAACGCTCCTGTTACACCCAGGTGCCCTTTTTCTTGGCATTCTTTTTCTCATTTTACTGAACGTGCTGGAGGAAATTGTCTCTGTTCTTTGTTCTCTGTCCGTGCTCCATACTCCATGTCCTCTGAATAACCTACATCTGGTCTAGTCTTCCTGTACCTCCCTTGTACAATTCAGAGGAATTTTTTTACCAGCTATTTTGTACATGCAAGTTTTTTAGTAGTTTAAGTCTAGAAAACACATTTTTAAAACAGGATGGAATCCCACCATGTCTTTGTTTCTCTTTTTTAATTGTATTAAATGGGTTGTCTCAATACAGGGATTGATAGCTATGTTAAAGATCTTGCAAAAACAAGTCATTTTGCAATATGTGTCCATTAACAGTGTCCTACCTATTCCTGTTTCTGACAGCACCATCACCCTTGAGCAACTCTTGACAATTGTGAAGAACAAATGTCTGTTAGAAACAACATTTTTTTTATAATAGCACCTGTAGTATAGCTGCATGTCACAGCAAAATGCCCCCAAAAATTCAAAACATGACCCATGAGCCACTTTTGACAATTGTGAAGAACAAATGTCTATTAGAAACAACATTTTTTAGAATAGGACCTGTAGTATTGCTGCATTTCAAAGCAGCATGACCCAAAAAATTATAAAAATGACTTCTCAGCCACTGTTAAAAATTGTGAGGGAGAAATGCCACTTAAAAGCCACATTTCTGTTCCAAAGGACCATGATTATTGCTGTATCTCACAGCAACATGACCCAAAAAAATTATAAATATGACTTCTCAGCCACTGTTAAAAATTGTGAGGGAGAAATGCTACTTAAAAGCCACATTTCTGTTCCAAAGGACCACGATTATTGCTGTATCTCACAGCACCATGACCACAAAAAATTATAAAAATGACTTCTCAGCCACTATTAAAAATTGTGAGGCAACACGACCCCAAAACCATTGACAATGCGAAAAATTCTAAAGATGAAGTGAGTAAATGGAATATGGTTTTGTCACGAAACCTTGGTGTCTTTTACAGTCTCCTCACAGCAAAACCAGCAAAATGAACTGTTGGGAATTGAGAATAAAATTGCAGGAAGAAATGATCATTTTAAAAATAAGTTTTTCAAGAGGACCATTTCTGTTTGGAGAGGAATGTGAAGTAGACCAGCAACTAATCGGTGACCTCGGCAATTGGGGCCACAACATCATCAGAGATCCATGCCTGATTCATCTTGATGAAAGTCAAACGATCCACATTATCTGTGGAAAGCCGGATGCGTTTGTCTGTAATGACTCCTCCGGCTGTGCTGAAGGTCCGCTCAGATATGACGCTGGCTGCTGGGCAGGACAACACCTCTATGGCGTGGCGAGCCAGCTCGGGCCATTCGTCCATTTTGGATACCCAGAAGTCTATTGGGTCCGGAACACATACAAAAACATCGGTGTTGAGACGCAGATAGTCGTGAACCATGATCTTAAGCTGGTCTCTGGGTGTTGTATGTGTGCCCTGCATTGCATGCGTTGGTGAGGTGGTAAATAAAGATTGCCAGAGGTCACCCATTAGGCTTCTGCCACCTCGTCTGCTGCTGCTGCTGCTGCCGCTACGGCTACTTGGCACTCTACTGCTGTCACGTCGCTGGCGTTGTTCCACCGTGACATTTGAAGAACGTGAAGCAGACGCAACAGATGTCTCCAGTTGATCAATCAGCAAGGTCTCCATTTCCTGCATTTTACTCTCTATTTGGGTGGGTGGAAGGAAAGTGCTGAGTTTAGTTTTGTACCGGGGATCCAGGAGGGTGGCCACCCAGTAACTGTTGTTCATTTTGATGGCCTTAATGCGAGGATCATGTTGGAGGAAATGGAGCATCCAAGCACTCATGTGAGAGATGGAGCCTTGATTTCCCAAGCCTCTGGGTCGAGGGGCACTAGCAAAGTCATCTTCCTCATCTTCCTCCTCCGCCTCAAATTCGCGCCAACCTCTTTCCAAGGCAGGGACGTCAGTAACATCGGTGTCTAGGAATACCTCTTCCTCCTCCTCCTCCGCTTCCTCCGGCACAGCTTCAACACAGCCCTGACATGCCTCAGATGATGCACCCTGAGAGCTGAGGTGCCGCCTTGCACTAGCCCTGGACCCAGAACCACTGCCTAATGAAGACCGATAAAATTGTGAAACTGTCGGGCCTTGTGGATTCAACGGAGAGAAAGGCTCCGTGTCCGCATCTGTGTCGGTCTCCTCCTCCGTCGCTGGCAGGACCTGATGTTTCAGAGTGTCCAATGATCGTTCCAGAACTAAGATCACCACAATGCTCATGCTGACAAGGGCATCGTCCGCACTGACCATTTTGGTGGCGTCTTCAAAACTGGCAAGGATGGTGCAGAGCTCTTTCACCTGCCTCCACTCTCGGTGGCTCAACACCCCGAGGTCCGCACCGCTGCTTGTCAGCCTTTTGGCGTCGCTGTAGACATCGGGGTTTGCGGCGCCCAGGCGCCGCAACAGCACTGGGATCGCGGCTGTACTACACAGCCTTGATCCCAGAGCATCTCCTGCAAGCACGGGAAGTGGGTAAACCCCCCAACCCCGGTGCTTTAACCCTTTGATTGCGGCGGATCGTCACAGCAGCATAATCAAAGGGTTTGAATTTGTTAAGTGCTGCGGAATATGTTGGCGCTATATAAATAAAGATTATTATTATTATTCCCTGCTCTGTCGGGTGATCGGAACGCCCGGTGACCCGACAGAGCCCAGGGAACAGCTGCATTGTCAGCCCTGGGGACCTAGAGTGGCCCCAGGGCTGTCTGTGTAAAAAGCCAGTGACCAGGACAGACTGAGTGCTGTCCTGATCACTGCCTGTGTCAGACTGACACAGATTATAATGTATAAGCATATATGAATATGCTTAGACATTACTAAATGTAAAAAAAATTAAAAATTAAAACTGTTCTCCCTTCATGGGATTTAAAAAAAAAAGTAAAAAACATAAAAAGTGTAAAAAAATGTATAAAAAAATTAATAAAATAAAAATAAATATTTAATAAAAATAATTGTACATATATTACACGCACAAAAAACCCTACACATATTAGGTATCCACGGGACCATAGTAACCTGAAGAATTATTCTAACAAGTTATTAAGTGTGAAATGTGAATGGTGTAAAAAAAAAAATAAAAATAAAAAAATTAAAAAAAAACTGCAATTATTTATAAGTGAACTTAAACTATTCCACCATAAAGTACAACTTTTCTCGAATAAAACAAGGCCTCATACAATTGCGTCATTGAAAAAATAAAAAAGTTACAACTGTTGAAACGCAAAGAGGCAAAAACTAAAAATAATGTTCTGGTCATGAACTATTTTTCAGGCCTGGGGCTTAAGGGGTTAAAGAATTTAAGGCGACATGTATGAAAGGGTTTTTCACCCTTTTTCTGGCATACCTTGCACCTAACTGAGCCAGCTATGATGCCTAAAGCACCTAATGAATGTGTTAGGTGCATTGTTCGTAAGACTCAACACTTTCAAATGCACCTAACATGAAGAGGTGTCCTGGGGGCGTTCTGGGGGCATGTCTCACCACATTCGTAAGATTAGACACATATATGAATGTGGTTCTGCCGGAGCCTGAGGAGTTGAAGTGAAGCTAGATTTGCTGTAAGGGGCAAAAATGTCCCTTATTTCTCAACTTACACCAGTGCAATAATACAAAGTAATTTATTATAATTATCACACTGTATAAAATGTAATTATTTAAATTTAATGAAAAATGTGATCATATAAAATTAATATCAAAATATATAATATCTCCAAAATATAGAAATATCTATAAAATGTATTTAAAATTCATAGAATCTTAAAACTATTTTTACATTTAATAACTGATTATGTTGTTCAGATTTTTATATTTTACATTTTTACTACATTAAATTTGAAATTTATTTTTGCTGCTCTTACCCTTTATTCTACATACAGCAAGAGTCAGCACGGCATAGGTCTTGCTGAGAACTGTGGTTCACCAAGCAGGATCCGTACCATAGTTTTTATTCACTGACATGTTATTCTAATGATGTTCTCTTATTTTCAGCCTATCTATAGCTTTTATATATGTTAGGCGCATTACTTATGTGCCTAAGTTCCATAATGCGTCTAACATTAAGGCGAGGTGCGTCAAACTTTACACCCCAATTATGAAGGTACAAAAACCACTTTCATACATTTGGTGCATTATACACTGAAAATGAGACTCGACTATTGACTTTGTCGCACCTTCTTTCATACATGTGGCCCTACTCCACTAATCAACAGTCAGAGAGATTGTATACAAATGAAATAAATTCAAGACCATTATTAACTTCCAAGAAATAGCTAACCAACAAAGATGATGCCAAAAAGAAGTTATATAATAGTCCGTGAGGTTACAAAGGAGTCTAAGGTAAACTGTAAGCAACCAAAAGCCTTGTATACATCAGCTAATGTTAATATTTTTGAGTATACCATCAGGAGAACACTGACCAAAAATGGTTTATATGTCAGGATTGCAAACCGAGTACCACTGCTGCCCATCTTTATTTGCTAAAGATCACCGGGGACAAGTCAGAGGAAGATTGAGGCAATGTTTTTTTTATGGATGAGCCCAAAAAAGAGCTTTTCAGTTTGATTTTCTTACCAACATTTGACGTTCCCATACGTCATGGATGGGAAGAGATTCCTGCTTATTCATGTATATGTATGTAAGATTGTGCGAGCCAAAACTATAGAAACTAGCTATAAAAAACTGGCCCATGCTCTGCACCACACCAGAGGCACTTGGTATAACCGCGGCCTATCCCTGGAGACACAGGATAAACAGGGGGCTGAAGATAAAGGGTGCAGTGTATACAAGGGGATGCTGTGTATACAGGGAGCCTTATACTGTGCTGTATATACTTGGGGCTAAAGATGTAGGGAGCAGTGTATACAAAATTAAGGATATTTATATTTCTTATATATTTCTAGATGTGATACAGCACCAATGTTAAGCTAGTATTTTGTATGAATTTTGACACACCGAGCTTAAAAGATTCGCCATCACTGTCCTAAATGCTGTTTTGAATACTTTACGGGGCACAGTGCTTCAGTTGGATTCATTTATGGGGTTTATAACATACAGGCCCATACAGTTTGAATTGGACTGACCCCTAAAAAATCTATGTTGCAAATTTTCTTTAAAAATGTGAAAAATGACTCCTAAGGGCTTGTTCACAAAATGTTTTGGATCCATTTTTTTAGCACTGAAAACTGCATCCGAAAAGCAGCTCCGCAAAACGACGCAACAGCTGATGCGGTTTTGGATCCATTTTGCATGCTTGTATCATGCGTTTTACGGATCCGCTTTCCGGATGCGTTTTGAATAAGAAAGAAAAAAAATATATCTATCTCTCTCTCTCTCCCTCTCTCTCCCCCTCTCTCTCCTCCTGCCCATCCATTCATCTCCTCACTCACCGCCTGTGCACTGCGCTTTCAGGAACCAAAGCACCGGCAATACGTACCCACAGTGTGGAGCGCTTTTGGACAGGTGCCAAAAGCGCACTCTATTATTCCCTTTGGGCTTTCACTTGCGTAGAACGCAAGAAGAATTGACATGTCAATTCTTAAAGCGGATCCGAAAAGCGCAGTGCAGGAGAGCTCTCAAAAGCGCATCGGCGATCTCCCCTGAGAACCGCGATGCGCTTTTGCCATTGAAAGCAATGTTGATCACACTGACAATTGTTAGATCCGTTTTGCGGATCCGCATCGTTAAAATGTCATGTGAACAAGCCCCAGGGGTCACATGTTTGAAATTGTTTAGGTCTAAAACTCACTCTTTTGCCCATAGTGACCTGTGGGCAAAAAAGTGAGTTTTAGACCTAAACAGGTTCATACATGTGGCCTTAAATGTCTAAATCCCTAATGTCATAACAAAATGAAAAGACATTTAAAAATGATACCAGCGTACAGTAAACATATGATAGATTCTAGCTATAAACTGTTTTGTGTGGTATAACTATGTCTTCATTTAGAAAATTTTATATTTTTCACAAACAAACAAGGATGTATGGACCAAAATTTAGTACTAACTGTAAGGGTTCGGTGGATTCGCTGGACCACCTCAAGCGATGATAGTTAAGCCACGCCAGGGAGCGGAGTCTAAGTAGCCCCCGGTATTCACCAGAGCCCGCCGCAAAGCAGGATGGACTTGCTGCGGCGTGAGGCTACCAGGTCGCTACCCCTGACGTGACTTGCATGCAATGGCGGCCGGGGTACAGCGTGGTACAAAATCGTAATCCAGAGGCGTAGTCGGGGACAGGCAGAAGGTCAGGGCAGGCGGCAGAGGTTCTTGGTCAGAGACAGGCAGAAGGTCAGAGCAGGCGGCAAACAGGCAAGGTCAGGAAACGTAGCGGAACGGACTGGTACACGGGTAATCAATATGGACTCCAACACTCTCTAACAACACGGAACGCACACCAACAATCTGGCAGAGAGTGCTTGGGGCGTATTCCTTATATAGGACCAGCGCCCAGCAATAGACCAATTACCGGGACACTGGCCCTTTAAATCCAGACCAGCCATCGCGCGCGTGCCCTAGGGAGCAAGTACGCGTGCGGCTGCTGGGACAGGCAGGCTCAGCGTACACAGGAGAGTGGACTGGTAAGTGAGCCAGCGCCCTGGAAGCAGGGGGATTGTCGCAGGCAGCCGCGGCACCCGCACCGGACCCCCTGCAGGCAGGGGGGCGGCCGCGGGGACCAGCGGTCCCGGGCGCCCCCATGACACAAACTCAATGGGGGTCGGGAGAAAACGTCTTTAACGGCCCAAATTTAGTACTCACACAATGAGTCATGAGATAAACAGTCTCTTAATCAAATGGACAGGCAAAAGTATCAAAATGTTATTCCCACATAAAGTGACACATGTCAGATTTCAAAAATGGGGCTTTGTCATAGGAGTCAAAACTGACTGCAGCGGTAAATGGTTCTCCACCTTGTAATAAAATAAAAAGAGCGGCTCCTGGGGCCCCAGTAAAATGAAAAAAAAAATTATACTCCCCTTTCTCTAGTCCCTGGTTACAGTGCCACATTACTTTGGTCTTCTTTTTTTAATCTTTGAATGGCTGCAGCAGTCATGCGCCTCTACTTAAATCACCATTCAGAGCTGTTCACTTCTGAAGGTGATGTAAAATATTGGTATGCTGATTGGCTGCTGTGGTAGCATCCCCCTTTGAAAGTTCAAAAATGCAGACAGAAACCAGAGAGATGTGCTGCTGGAAAAGGTGAGTATAAAGGTTTTCTTTTACTTTAATGGGGCCCCTGGAACTGCATATTTGTATTTGTTATGTAGTGGATAATCCCTTTAAATGAGAAGCATACTATTTGAACAATTAAAAACCCTACCTCCAAGCAAAAAAAACCTCATATCATCTGTGAAAGATGGTGCTATTAACGCCTTACCACCAGAACCAGTTTTAGCCTCTCTGACAGACCCCCATTTTTTAAATTGACATGGTACTTTATGTGAAAAAAAATTTTTTGACACTTTACTACCCCATGTGAATTCAGAGAATCTTGTGACAATTTTCTTTAAGTTGGTAAGAAATTTTGGTCCAAAGTCCTTGTTTTTTTTGAAAAAAATCAAAAGATCGTGAAAAAAATTGAAACAATTTACTTTTTGCAAACTTCAAAAATTTCTGCATTTTTAAGACAGATAGTTATTCCACTCAAAATATTTTTATAACTAATTAATTGTTTACTGTGGGTTAGCTTTAAATTTTTAAATATCTTTTTTTTAATTAGAAGGCTTAAAAAATTTAATAGTACTTTTCACATTTTCAAGAAAATTGCAATAACGGTTTTTTAGGGGGACCAGTCCAGTTTCTGACAGACTTTATTGTCCTGTATGTTAGATCCCCCCAAAAAATGATTCAATCTAAGAAACTACCCCCCTTAAGTATTTAAACAGCATTTAGGAAGTTTATTAAACCATTAGGTGTTTCACAGGAATTGAACAAAGTAGAGTGAAATTTCTCTGTTTTTGCGATTTTAAATTTTTTTAAATTCACAAAAAAAAAGTAGATGTGGACCAGGGAATTTCAACTTTTTATTTTGATGCCCGAGTTTTGCCTTTTCAGAGGGTTTCCATACGTGGCCCTATGCGCTATTTATCTCAAACCCAAAAGCCTACCAATCTGGGTCTATTTTCAAATTTCCAATTTCTTTAGGCGCCTTTTCGGTTTTAGGAAGTGCTAAGGTGCTAAAAACTTTAAAACCCCTTAAACCCACCTTAGAAGTATCCATAGTCCCCGGGCGTTTGGGGGTTCACCCACCGGCGTATGGATAGTCCTGAGGATCGCGCGAACTCTAAAGCAGAGTTTGCGCGATCGGGCGGGGTTTCAAGCTGTATATTACAGCTGAAAACCGCGCGTCGGCCTCCCCACCCCGGGTCGTCCGGGGGGGGGGGGGGGCGGTTAAAACCCCCTTAATATCGCGACGATCGGGTGCATAACAAAGGAGCAGGGGAGATGCTCCTCCGCGTCTCTGTGGCGGAGCGCAGCACGGGGAAACGCACGATCCGGCAGCTCCTGCCCTTGAAGACAGCAGGAGGGCAGAAATGCCTTCCGGGTTTTCTGTGCGTCACGATGCCCGGCCGGCCCTGTGGGCATTTCCCGGGATCGTGACTGCGTTACAAGGAACCAGTGCACAGCAACAAGCTATGCACTGATTCCTATTGAATGAAGATTAAAGATCTTCATTCAAATCCCCTATGGGGAAAAATAAAATAAAAATTGAAAAAATTGAAAAAAAAGTAAAAAAAAAAATGAAAAAAAAGGGTAAAACACAAACACGAAAAAAAAAAAATGGGGTCACCGCCCTTTTCCCCCCTTTTTACAAAGCCAACCCCCAAAAAAAAAAGATCAAAAATAAAAAAAGTACCCATATTGGTACCCGGTGCGTAACGACCTGCCCTATAAATCTGTCATGTTAATTTAAACCTTGGGTGAAGCCGTAAAAAAAACAAAAAACCCAACCAAATAAGATTTTTTTTCCCGCGCACAAAAAAAAGGGGAATAAAAAGCGATAAAAAAACCCCTAAAACCCCAAAAAATTGTCCCAATTTTTTAAAACGTCGTTCAGCCGCAAAAAAAAAATCCTTATACAGCTCTGTTAGGAAAAATTAAAAAAATGTATGCTCCAAAAGGGCGAGCTTTAAAATATTGTTTTAATATTTAAAAAACCTTTTTTTTTTTTAAGTCCCTTCAACTAAAAAAACTATATAAATAGGGTTGCCATAACGTAGCGACCCAAAGAGTAAAAGCTAATTATCACGGTACTGCGGTGACCCCCTTTTAAAAATAAAAAAAAAAACACTACTAATGGCTTTTTTCTTCCCCGGCCCCCAAAAAAAGGGGGATTTAAAAGCGATAAAAACCCTTCCCCCCCAAAAAATTACTAATAAAAACCCAAACTCACCTCCAAAAACAATCCACAAGCCCCAAAGAAAAAAAAATTTTTAAAAATTTTATGGCTCTCAGACTAGGGGGCGATGCAAAAACGTATTTCCGGGTTGAATAAAAGTGTTTTTTATTTATAAAAGCAGTAAAACAAAAAAAAAAATACTTGGGTATCGGTAAAATCTTTGCCTCCTGATTTAAGCTTACCTTTTTTCTTTATACCGTACAGTGACCGCATAAAAAAAAAAAATTAAAACACTAAAAAGATTGCTTATTTTGTTCAAAACACTCAAAAAAACCCTTAAAAAAAAAGGGGAAAATGCCCCCCATAATGGTACCCAATAAAAACTTCAATCCCCCGAAAAAAACAAGCCCATACACAAAAAAACCCAACACAGTTAGGGCTGTCAAAATTTTGGAAAACAAAAAACGCAATTTTTTATTAACGGTTTTACTGTTTTAAAAAGTAATAAAACAAAAAAAATATCAAAAAATCTATCATTGTAATTGTACTCCCCCCCAATAATTTTTTAACACATCATTTACCGCCGGCGAAGCAAAAATTGAAACTCAAAAAAATGACCCCGAACTCGTTTTTTCCCCCTTTTCATGCCCAAACAAAAAAAAAAACTATGGAACACCTGTGCGTCCAAAATGCACAGTCCCCCCGAGTGAACGGAGGGTTTTGAATCCAAAATGGGGCGCTTCTGGAAGGTTCGCCGTTTGTATTTGGGGGTTTTGAAAAATGGCAAGGCCCCCCCCAAAATCTGCGTTCCAAAAGCCAAAAAATACGCCCCCCCCTTATACCCCCTGCCATGCCCCCAAACGCATTTAACCCAATGTGGGTATTGCGAATTGGGAAGAAATTGCAAAAAATTTTTTTGGGGGTTTTCTTTTTCCGGATTCTTGTATATATGAAAATTTTAAGTTAAAATTGCAGATTATTGAAAAAAAATTTTTTTTAATTTCCACAGCCTTTTTGCTAAAAAAAAATTTGTAATAAATGTGGGGTCTAATCAAAATGCCCCCGGGGGATTATTTTAAGGGGGGGGTTTATTTTTTCCAATATGGGTTTTTTAGGGGTTTTTTATTATTTTTAGCCCTTGGGTGCCCCCAAAACCTGAAATGGCGCCTCAAAAAATCGTATTGAAAATGGGACCCGAGAAAAGGGTGGTTTGGGTCCTCCTTTTTTCTGGGTTAGGGGTGAGCCAAAATAATGAAAATTGGGGCCACATAGGGGGATATTTTCTAAAAACGGCAAACCGGGGGGGGAATTGTTTTTTAAAGTTGCATTTCCCTAGTCACATTTACCTTTTTTCCAGGAATAGGGATAAATATTGAAAATCTGAAAAAAAAAATTTAATTTTTGAAATTTTTCACCTCCACTTTGCTTTAAATTTTTGTAAATATTGAAAGGGGTTTTCAAACTTTTTAAAAAGTTTTGTAAAAAAAATTAAGGGGGTTGTTTCTCAGATGGGTCAAATTTGGGGGGGGATTTTAAAATGCAGGCCCCAAAACCCCGTCAGAATGGGTGGGGCCCTAAAAAATGATTTTTTCAAAATTTTTTTTGAAATGGGAAAATTTCTACTAAATTTTTTAAAGCCCCAATGTGTAAAAAAAAAAAAAAGCATTTAAAAAAAAAAGGCCAAAATTAGGGCATATGGTTTGTGAGTTATAAACTATTTTGTGGGATTTAATTTTTGTCTTGCCGCAGAAATTTTGAAAATTTCAAAATGCAAATTTTTCCAAATTTTCAGACATTTTTTTATTTTTTCAAAAAAACAAGGTTGTTTGGATTAAAAACTTATAATTAAACACAATGTGTCCAAGAAAACAACTCTGACACATGGGTTTTGGTTAAAAGTGTCAAAAAGTTATTCTTTACTAAATTTACACATGTCAATTTCAAAAAAGGGCTGTGTAGGAGGTCAAAACAGGCCCGGGGGTTCCGCTTAAGGGGGTTATAAACACCCTCTAAAAAGACCCCTCTTAAGGAACTTCCAGGGGTTTTAGTGGTTTGACCCCACCGGGGTTTCACAAAATTTTTTAGATTTGGGTGTAAAATGAAGTTTTTTCCAAAAAATCGGCAATTTTAGCTGAAATTTTAATATTCAAAAAATTCCTGGAACAAAGAAAACCCAAATTTTTTTTAGCAATTTCTTAAGTTCGATATCCCTACCCGGTGGGGGGCTATTTTGGGTCTGGAAAGAATTTTTTTGGGGGGTGCCTGTCGCTTTGCAAAGCCCCAAAGTACCAAAAAGGTGAAATCTTCCATAAGTCACCCCATTTTGGATTTCAACACCCCTAGGGATCTCATCTAGGGGTTTTATTTGCTTTTGGGCCACAGGGGTTTCCGGGTTTTTTTTAGCATTGGGCCATGAAAACGGGGAAGGGGGGGGGAAAACGCAGTTCCCTCTTGTTTTTTTTTGGGTTTTAATGTCACAGCATTCATTTTTGCAGTGTTAAAAACAGGATAAAATTTACTCTGTGGCTCGGTACTTTTTCAAGTATAAAATTTTTTGATATTTTTATGTTTTTTACTTTTAACAATTAAAATTGCTATTAAAAAAAAATTTGTTTTTATGTTTTCCTATTGTGACAACCTAACTTTTTTATTTTTTTGGTAACAGAGTGATTGAGGGTTGTTTTTTTTGAGGGTTTTAGTTTTTTTTTTTGGTTAATTATGGGTTTCATATACACTTTGTTCATTTTTTTTTTTTAAAGGTTTTTGTGAGGTTTTTTAACCAAAAAAACAGCAATCCCGGAGTGTTTTGTATTTTTATTTTTTACAGCGGTCACCATGTGGTTATAAATGACTTTGCTAGTTTACTTAGCAGGTCGATACGATATGAAGCCTTTTTTTTTTTTTACGTTTTTTTCTGCTTTTTTCACAATAAAAAAAAAACATCGTTTTTTTTGGAAATTTTCAATAAAAATTTGATGGTTACTGCCCTTTCCCTTTGGAAAAAATAAAGTTGGATCCATAATGGCCAACTTCAAAATGGCCACCATGGTCAACACCCATCTTGAAAAGTTTTCCCCCTGCCATATAGTAATGTTCCACAAACAGGAAGTTGATATCATCAATCATTCCCATTTTATTTAGGTGTATCCATAGAAATGGCCCACCCTGTATATACACACACACATACTGGTGTTTGAAATTTTTTTATATAGGTCTAAGTCAATTTAAAGGCGTTTTCTCACCACACTTTCACTGAGTCAAAAGAAGTCTTACACTCACTATGTCTACTGAGACTGTGGGTGGTTCTATAGCAGTTTTTTGCATATTCAGCTTCTAGCATTATACTGACAAGTGCAGGTGTGTTATCTCTTCATTACACACAAAGGGTCATATGTATGAAAACTGTCTAGGTCTAAAACTCATTTTGTTGCCCATAGTTCTCTGGAAAAATGACAGGGGCACTCTGACTAAACAAAGTAAGTTTTAGACCTAGACAGTTTTCACACATGTGGCCCAAGGTACACATGCTGCGAGGACTAAAAATAATAGCTTATCTGTAAACATATGATAATTTTCTTAGAGATAATTCGTTTTCTCTGAAGCTCAATCTGTCCATGGGGTGACGTCACTCCCTGCTCTTCGCTCTCTTAGCTAATCACATAACAGAGTTATGGTCAGGCAGCCAGGTAACCGTAGAACCCTGTGTACACTCAGAGCTCATAAAATGTCTCTTATACTATGACTAAAGTAAAATGTATTGACCAATGTGCACTTCATGTTGAAAGCTAATATTTGTAGTGAGAAAACCCCTTTCAATAGTGGTGTTGTAAGATTAATGAAACACCTGTAGATGTACATCTGGCTTTTAGCCTAATGTCACGTAAACACCCTCTGATGACTTGTGTCAACACCCAAAGCTTGGAACATCATATCAATTTCACTTGCAGTACAGTATGGATAACTATATATTATTCTTCAAATTAGACTATCTGCCCATGCAGAGGTTCACTTCTGTGTATCTCTTGTTGTCATTTCAGTTTATCATTGTTTTCCTAACTACTAAGACATGCAACATAGAACAGTGCTGATTTCTTGGCCTAGGCGCATAGCTAACTGTTGGGGTATAAACCAAGGTCTCTTACTTGAAGGATTCTGTCGCTAGTTAGCAACAAATTGTGATACATGGCACATCCACGAACAGGAAGCATCACACAATCACAATCATCCCACAAAATTTCATCCAATTTTTTAGATTTCATGTGGCTAAAACTCTCCTTTCAGTTTGGTTTTTATGCCTTTCCTAAATGCCACAGATTGGAGGGAGGTACTGCTTGAAAATGTGTTCAAATGCAGATCTTATCGACACCTACCACTCTTTATGGCTAATGCTTCTTGATGTTGCAATTTCCTTGTTGATCAGTGTGCAATCCATTCAGTTTCAGGCCTTTTGCATCTTCTCCTTATCATCTACTGTCCTTAATAATGTATTGGGATTAAATCTGAGAAATCCTCAATGGATTAACAGAACGCCCAGCTTCAATAAAGTGACTGGGTACAGAACAATTTGTAGATGACTAACATATAATTATTTATTCTAATTCTACATTAAGTGGTGGTTTCCACCATATAGAATAATTAGCAAGGAAACTATAAAGGACATAGACCTTAAACTCAGACTTACAAATCACATGATACCTCATCATCTAACTTTTCTTTGAAGCGGGTTGGATAGACTGACACTCCTGTTTGATTAAAGGGGTTTCTGTGACTTACAAAAGCTCATTGGTTGGCTGGGGAATGATTAGAAATAGAAAAAAGAATTATACTTACCTCCCTGATGCTCCTGGGCCGGAACGGAATCGTCACGGAGGTGAGTATATTTCTTTTTTTCTATTTCTAATCATTCCCCAGCAGACCAACGAGCTTTAGTAAATCCAGGACAACCCCATTAAATAACAACTCTCACAATTCAAGCAAGGAAAACAACAGGGTCACAAAAGAGAATGTTTACAACTTGCTGGATATGTGGCCAACTGCTCTCTGCCATGCTATTTTGGAGTAATTGGTAAGCTTGTTTTTTTTGAAGCTTTGCATCCTCGCCTCAAGGAGATATTTATTCACTGTGCCATTCTGTGGACTGTTCAATTGGTTGTTGAAATCTCGAACTGAGCATGTAAGTTTATTATGGATTCTTCAGAGATTATTAGCCCTTCACCTATTGTTTTAATGAGGGCGTTAATCAGATTCTAACGCTGAGGATTTTTTTTTTGTGTATGTGTTCTTTCCAAGATTGATTTAAAGTGTGTCTTTAAACACAAATCTAAGAGATTGATTACTCTAAATTTACATTTATTCCTACTTATTTTATAAACATTAAATAGTAGCCAGGGGATTGCATTCACACCTAAGACCTAATTTGTCTTCATGTAATGAGGAGTTTTGGATGAGATCTGAGGGAATAACCAATAAATAAGCTCTGGATATTATTCTGTTAAACACAGGTTTTACAGAAAGTGAATGAAGTTTGGGAATAATGAGACTAAATTGATGCATCTCATGGAATCTAATGAATTTTAAAATTATAAGGACTGTGTTACTAATATCTAAGTCTCGACATAAACAGAAGGAAACAAAAAGACATAAATAGCACAGAGATAATAATGAAGACTACATGACAGACTCTAACTGGCAGGAGAAACAAGCTTGGGAAGAAAGACCAAAACAACACAAGAACAATACTAGAACAAAACAATTTAAAAAGAAAATAACAGGTGAACCTGAAACATCTGATTTTTTTAGAGGCAGGAAGTGGCGATCTTTTAGAAAGGACAAATTATGATACTTATATAAACCCAAAACACAGTAAAGGTGAGTTCACACAGCGTCTTGTGGCATGTGCCCATGCGCGCCGCAAGACACTGGTGTTTTAGAAGTACACTGGCCAGGGTGTACTTGTAAAGCATGGGGGGCATTCACTTCTATTATCCCATGCGCGTAAATGCAGGAAGAAGTGACATGTCTCTATAAGAGCTACGAATTACAGTAGTTACAAGTTATATTTCAAGGCATACTGCAGCGCAATTACGGCCTGAAATATGGTCTAAAACATGCCGTGTGAACATACCCTAATATATCAATTTAAAACATAACCTTTATGTCCTTTGTTAAAATATAGTCCTCAATCCTATAATCAAATCAGCATCTAAAAAGAGGTACATTGCTATGTAATTCGGATATCATTTGCAAACTAACAAAGAGGCTAAGCCATATTGGGGTTTAGATATAATATGCAGAACTTGCCATTTTTTCAAACAACAAAGTAAAAAACTAAATAGTTTACCCTATGAAAAAAGTAGGACTATATCACATAAGGTGTAATTCTAGAAGTAAAATGCTCTTCTCCAAAGTCACTAATCGTGGAATATTGAAGAAAAATGGGACCCAATCTAGCCCTATTATGCTCTCCAAATAGCCTTACATTACCCTGATGTCCTTACTTCACCAAGAACCTGTCCCTCTATGGCTATGTCTAATTGGCAACTGCAAAATGCCATTGGAAATCCGATGGTATTTTACAATGGTTGTACCGTGGGTTTTGGCGTGGATTTTGTCTGGGCCTTTAATATTGACGTACTAGAATCTGCCATAATATGGCAGATTATAGAACATGTTCTGTAAAATGGCGGTGTTGGAAACCAACAATAAAAAATCCAAGCTGTGTATACTACAGCTCAAATTTTCTATTGAGGACTATGGGCACTGGTTTACTGTTGAAATTTTGCGGAATCTAAATAATGAATCCGCTTAAAAATCGGACCAAAACCCAGTGCTGTGTTAGACATGGCCTAAGAGTTATCATCTATCTGTGGATTGTTTTTTGAAGTTTCTATGGGATATTTTTGGTACTCTTTCTAAATCACTCAATGACTATCCCCTCTCATTTGATAGTGGCAGTATAGGTCATCATGCTACAGCAGATATTACTAGAGTAGCATCCTGACTATGGCCAGGTTTGGAGGAATTTCTATGTCTCACTGTTTAACCCTTTAATCGCCATAATCTATGACCCTACTATGATCAAAGGAGATCTCCTACTCCCATTTTGATTAGGTCACTGGGTTTCCCAATGATCTTGTCAGAGATGAGGGAAGCCCTCTGCTGTCAGCTCAAGCTACCTTGAAAAGATCTTGGAACTCTCTGCACACTAAGAGCAACATGTATGAACGATGGTGCTGACAGGCTAGTTCTATGTAGCTTTAAGGTAGTGTACAATGCGCCAGAATGTATGAACCTGTTCTTCTGCAGTTCATACATACAGGCACAGGCGTAGCTACAGGGGTCGCAGCGGTCACAATTGCGACCGGGCCGCTGAGCTATGGGGGCCCACGAGCCCCCCTTACCACACCACTGTGATGACTGGACTACACGGACCCAACCTTTGCAGCCGGCAGCCAGCTCTGCTGTGCACAGAAACTGCCAGCTGCAAAGAGACACGGGAAAGGAGGGGGGAGGAGCGTTCCGGGCAGAAGAGCAGTAGCATATATATATATATATATATATATATTTATATTATATTAATATATACATATATATATATATATATATATACACCTACACACACACATATTTAGAATGTGTGTGTAATGTGTATGCCTCATATTACATGAGACTGGCCCATGTGGCAGGCATGCTGGTACTTATAGTTCTACAGCTCCTGTAATATAAGGCATACACATTACACACACTATATGTATGTATATTTATATCTATCTATCTATCTATCTATCTATCTATCTATATGAACAGGGCTGCACCAGAAGTCCGGCATATTTTCAGCCCGACATCAAGCCCAGCCCCATTCGCATTAGTGAAATCCCACCCACATGCCATTATCAGGCGCATTACAGAGCACAAGCGGCACTTTCTAATGCACCTGATTCCAGGGGGCGTTTGGGAGGCGGGACACACTAGAACCGTAGCGAAGCTACATATTTATAGATTCACTATGGCATTTCTAGGAGCATTACTTCTGGAACAGGTAGAGCACTTTCCAAGTGATTTACCTGAGCCAGAAATGTCGCCTGAGTGCTGGAATGTGCCTGATTTATGATCTGCTGTAGAACAGGTGCATAAATCATGCGCATTCTAGGCTATTATTATGTGCATGAAATTTGGCATTTAAACACCAAAGGCGACATGTATGATTTGGCTTTCGGTCTGTTTTCAGGCGTAAACTGCGCCTCACTGTGCTGACTCCGCTGTCGGACGCTCAAATGCGATGTTAGGCGCAAGCTTCGCCACTTTGGAATGCGCCTAACATGAAGGGGCGTGCTGTGGGCATTCTGGGGCGGGACACTCCAGATTCGAATACTCCGACGCATGTGGGAATGCCGGTCGGCAAAGTGAGGCGCATTACAACTTCGACAGGCAGACCTGGTTTAATGTGGTCTACCTGAGCCGGAGGAGGCGCAGTGAAGCTTGAACTTATTGTAATGGGGCAAAATGTGCTCTATGTCTACTGTTACAACAGTACACTAATGAAAAAGAGTTGTCTATAAAATTAAAAGGGATTTATCGCTTCCTTAGTTCGGCTGATTCATACTGCTCTCAGCTTCTCAACTCTAGAAATGCAGGGGCGTTTCTTCCCCTCCCAGCAGGGTGACATCATCCCCCTTTCACTGTACATGCTGGCTTCCGAGCCCCCCCCCTCCCCCTTCTGTGTCCACATATCACTGTATTTCTCCCTATGCAGTCTTATTTATAAGAGCTGTATACATACCACAGGTTGCATTCAATCTAGACTGAGCAGTGATCTCTTCTTCTCTCACAGCTGGAGATGTGTTACAGTTGAATCCAGCTCTATGAATGGCACAGATCTCCCCTCTATGCAGGAGAGTTAGGCACCGAGACAAAACTGTTATGTTTTCTCATTGTAGAATCTGCTGCAGTCTGTTTCTGCTGGGTGTGGAGAGAGAAAATGCTACTGCCCCTAACTCTGAGTCAGGCAGGGATCCACACAAATTGTTCTGTTTCCTGATTGTGTAAGCCCTTCAGTGCTATTGTGTTTCTTCTGGCTGTGTAAGTGAATGTGCCGGTCCTTATCTGAGTGAGAGACACAGGAATGCTCGCTCCTGTGAATACAGCCTACAGGGGGCTGAACAGAATGTAAATGAGCTCTCAGCTAGTGAAATGCAAGGAGGAGGGATCCGACCAGCACTGGAGATCAGTGCAAACAAAAACACAAGATAAGGAAAACTGTGAATACAAGACAGCTTTGCTAATGACATCTAATTGCAAAGTTGTCTTGTTTTCACTGTCCCCTTATTCTGAAGACCATTTAATGAAATGATACGACCCCTTTAATTCATTAATAAAGATAAATATCAAAGTTGTATAAAAACGAATTCAATGTATTGAAAAAGTTGATAATTTAAAATTAAAGTAAATATATATAAGATCTCCAAAGAAAGAAATATCAGCTATAAAAGGTCTTAAAAATACGGAGAAAATTAAACTAATTTTACATTAAATAAGCCAATGATGATGTTGTACTGATGTTAATTTTTGTCTTTTATAATACCAAAAATTTAGCATGTATTTTTGCTTCTTTCACCTTTTATTCTCTTTAGTATATACAAGAAGAGCCAGCACAGCACAGATCTGGCTGGGACCTGTGGTCCTCCAAGCAGGATTTCTATGTTCACACGGCTTATTTCGGTTCATATTTACGGACGTATTTACGTCCGCAAATACATCACCAAATACGCCTTAAATAATGAACGATTCGCTTAGAATTGATGCCAATGGAAAATACGGATGTATTTGCGGGCGTATTTACGGACATATTTACGTCTGCAAATACATCACCAAGTTCACCTAAAATAATGAATAATTAGCTAAGAATTGATGCCAATGGAAAATACAGATGTATTTGCGGGCGTATTTACGGACGTATTTACGCCCGCAAATACATCCGTATTTTCCAATGGCATCGATTCTAAGCTAATTGTTCATTATTTTAGGTGTATTTGGTGATGTATTTGCGGACGTAAATAGGTCCGTCAATACAAACCGAAATAAGCGGTGTGAACATAGAAATCCTGCTTGGAGGACCACTGGTCCCAGCAAGACCTGTGCTGTGATGGCTCTTGCTGGATATACTAAATAGAATAAAAGGTGAAAGAAGCAAAAATAAAAAAATTTCTTCACTAACATGCTTAATGATTGTTCTCTGATTTCCAGCCTGTCTCTAAACTTAATACATGTTAGTCGCATTCCTTATGCGCCTAAGTTCCGCAATGCACCTCACACACAGGCGAGGCGCAGGAAACTTTCCACCAGCATTTATGAGCGCACTTCGGGCGCCGACATACATCAGGTGCAGTTTTCACGAAAAAAAACCCCGTGTAAACAGGTGCTCGACACGCCGATCTTCATACATGTCGCCCCAAAGTTCATATATGCCACCCATATTGGCACCCCTGCAATTCTGTCAGATAATACTCAGTTTCTTCCTGAAAATGATTGCAATCACAAATTCTTTGGTATTATTATCTTCATTTAATTTGTATTCAATTGAAAACCACAAAAAGAATTGTCATAAAGCCAAATTGGATATAATTCCACACCAAACATAAAAAAGGGGGTGAACAAAAGTATTGGCACTGTTTGAAAAATCATGTGATGCTTCTCTAATTTGTGTAATTAACAGCACCTGTAACTTACCTGTGGCACCTAACAGGTGTTGGCAATAACTAAATCACACTTGCAGCCAGTTGACATGGATTAAAGTTGACTCAACCTCTGTCCTGTGTCCTTGTGTGACCACATTGAGCATGGAGAAAAGAAAGAAGACCAAAGAACTGTCTGAGGACTTGAGAATCCAAATTGTGAGAAGCATGAGCAATCTCAAGGCTACAAGTCCATCTCCAAAGACCTGAATGTTCCTGTGTCTACCGTGCGCAGTGTCATCAAGAAGTGTAAAGCCCATGGCACTGTGGCTAACCTCCCTAGATGTGGATGGAAAAGAAAAATTGACAAGAGATTTCAACGCAAGATTGTGCGGATGGTGGATCAAGAACCTCGACTAACATCCAAACAAGTTTAAGCTGCCCTGCAGTCCAAGGGTACAACAGTGTCAGCCCGTACTATCCGTTGGCGTCTGAATGAAAAGGGACTGTATGGTAGGATACCCAGGAAGACCCCACTTCTTACCCCGAGACATAAAAAAGCCAGGCTGAAGTTTGCCAAAACTTACCTGAGAAAGCCTAAAACGTTTTGGAAGAATGTTCTCTGGTCAGATGAGACAAAAATAGAGCTTTTTTGGGAAAAGGCATCAACATAGAGTTTACAGGGAAAAAAATAGGCATTCAAAGAAAAGAACACGGTCCCTACAGTCAAAAATCGCAGAGGTTACCTGATGTTTTGGGGTTGCTTTGCTGCCTCTGGCAATGGACTGCTTGACCGTGTGCATGGCATTATGAAGTCTGAAGACTACCAACAAATTTTGCAGCATAATGTAGGGCCCAGTTTGAGAAAGCTTGGTCTCCCTCAGAGGTCATTGGTCTTCCAGCAGGACAATGACCCAAAACACACTTCAAAAAGCACTAGAAAATGTTTTGAGAGAAAGCACCGGAGACTTCTAAAGTGGAGAGCAATGAGTCAAGACCTGAATCCCATAGAACACCTGTGGAGAGATCACAAAATGGCAGTTTGGAGAAGGCTCCCTTCACATCTCAGGGACCTGGAGCAGTTTGCCAAAGAAGAATGGTCTAAAATTCCAGCAGAGCATTGTAAGAAACTCATTGATGGTTACCGGAAGCGGTTGTTCGCAGTTATTTTGGCTAAAGGTTGTGCTACCAAGCATTAGGCTGAGGGTGCCAATACTTTTGTCCGGCCCATTTTTGAAGTTTTGGGTGAAATGATCAATAATTTGATTTTTGTCTCATTCTGTTTTGTGTTTTTTCGTTGCAAGCAAAATAAATGAATATATTAATACCAAAGAATTTGTGATTGCAATCATTTTCAGGAAGAAACTGAGTATTATCTGACAGAATTACAGGGGTGCCAATACTTTTGGCCACCACTGTATATATGTTTTTGTGTGTGTATATATACACTGTATATATGTGTGTATGTGTAATATACAGTCTGCAGAGCCTGTGTACACTGGAATCTACCACTATATGGTCACTCTATGGAGGTAATATACAGTCTGCAGAGCTTGTCAACACTGGTATCTACCACTATATGGTCACTGTATGGTGGTTATATACAGTCTGCACAGCCTGTGTACATTGATATCTACCCCTATATGGTGGTAATAGGGGTCTTAGTGTAATTGTTCATATTCAGTAACAGCACTATGGTATTATTCAAACAGTTTATGGTGGTGATATGTGGTCATGATGTTACGGTATTATCTGTTCTTTGTGTATTGGTATTATTGTTCTTGGTATGCTGGTTTAGTCAGTAACAGTATAATGGTATTAGTCACTAAATAGTAGTGATAACATGGCCTTTAATTGACATGTTATCTGTATTCTGCGGTTGTCAGTTGAAACTGTTCAATGTGAACCCATAAAACAAAAGACACAATTGCATTTTTTTCTGTTTTCCCCACAACATTTTTTTTTTTTTGAAGGGGTTGGGGCAAGAGGAAATAGACACTTTATCCAATAGAAGAAAATTAATTTCAAATGGGGCAAAAGAAAAACAAGTTATACAGCCAATTTCTTTTAATCGAAATAATTTTCTACAGCGCGCTACACTGCAGACATTCGTCACATCAAGTAGGGAACCTGTTGTTCAAAAGTCTTGGTCCACAGACGGTAATTGGGAATAGGGGGGCACTAAGCTGAAGTTTTGCACCCGGGCCCATGAGTCTTCAGCTACGCCCCTGTATACAGGTGCTTTGTAGTGGCAATACGACAAGTTTGGCTCAGGCAGACCACCTTTAACCTGGTCTGGCTGTTCTAACTTTTATGCATCAAAGTGTCTAGTTATACAAATGTAGTGTGACGCCCCCAGAAAACCCCAAATCTTTGGCACATAAAAAGTGTTGCACAGGCGCTTATCGCACCAAAGTTCGGAGTGCGGCTGTTCATAAATCTATAGAACGGGTCTACTACAGATTTTTGACACCAAATACCTGCCGCAGCCCCGTTCATACATATCGCCCTAAGCCTACCATTAGGGCACACTAAGTACTGGTATAAAATTAAGCTGTCAAATAAAAATAAGTCCACACACAAAAGGGATTGTTTAATATAAAATACATTTGATTGTGCATATATTACATAACATGTTCTAGGTATCTTCACAATCGTGATAACCTAAGTAATTAATTTAATAGGTGTTTAAATTCAACAGTAAAAAACGGTTAAAAACATTTTAAAAAATATGTTCATGACAAAAACATTGTGCCCAAAACCTTTCTGTCATGTAAAATAATGTCTTATACAGCCATATCATTGAAAAAGTAAAAAAAAAAAAAGTTCTGGATGCTAAAGCACATAACAGCAAAAAAAAAAAAAAAGCAGCTGTCAGTAAGGCCTTTTAAGTCTGGTCATGAAAGGGTTAATAAATTGGCCAAAAGCTAAATGAATTGTCCCTGAACAGTGGCTTTAGGGTGTGCATACTGGTCTCAAGCCTTGTTTAGATTGAAAAAGCTTTAGGTTTTTGGCAAAACATTATGTCCTAATTTCATTCTGAGACAAGGCTCTGTATGTTGCAATGGACAAAACAAAGTCATTTATGCAACGTATTCTGTGATGCTGATTAGAGGCTTGTTGCCAAAATTGGTTTCAGCATTATTATCTGTGAACAGCAGCATTACCCAGTACTTGCATTCTGAAATATACTTAAATGTTACATAGCTAATCAACTAAGGATGTGATGATTTAACATTTTTGAAAGTAGTAGATATTGAGGTTTTTAACAAGAACATAGAAACTTAGGACGACATGTCTGAACATTGGCGTTGCCGCAGTAGTTTTTAGGCGCTTTTAATCAGTGTAAAATGCGCCTGTAAGTACAATCTTCTCAAAAATCAGGCGTCTGGTATTCCTTGCATAGTAAACTTAATGTGCCTAAAAATGTGCATTACACCTAAAAAGGCATGTTGCGCAATTGCGGCACATAGCGTATCATTGGTAGTGTGTGTAATGTGCCTATCGAGGCAAATTGCGTTATGGAGACGCACAGCATATTATTGCTACTATATTTAATGAACCTTTTTAGGCGCATTACAGTGTGTTGTGTCCGGCGTACAATGCGCCTAGTTTTGTTATATTACAGATCATTTACATTGAGAATATGGAGTCGAGTATTTTTGGAGCAAAATAGACCAAAAAAAAGGCGCCTGAGTATTGGGATATGTCGCCCTTAATGTTATAAAATTATACAGCCAAATAGCCAAATATTTTCCATAAAGGCAGTTTGAAGATACCAAATGGCGCCAATCTAGAAGGAAGTAGATTTCCACTTCCTTGCTATTAATAATCAAGCTGCATGTAGAATATACATGGTCAAAATTTTCAGTTTGACAACACCAAAGCAAGCCTTAGTGCAGAGAGTTACTGTGAGGTGGAAAATTAAATTAAAAGACCTAACACCAGATAAGTACCATGGGGAAGCAGTGCTTTTACTTGGTCTTCACCACTGGGAGGAGCATCCCAGATATATTGTTTAAGTGGGGTAAAGTACTAACTAAACAGCAATTTATATTTCAGTGAGCTGCTCATAATATATTCATTTGGTCTGTCATTCACGTGACAGTTGCAGCAAATTACAGACCACAAAGGTCATGTGCATGTGAAGTTGTGGCCTGTGATTGGCTGCACCTGTCACGTGAACAATGAACATTTACTTTCTGGTTGAATGCACCGGCAGCTGGGAGTGAATGGGAGCATCTGGGGGTTCTACTATTACACCACCCCCACCGGACAAGGGAGCCATCATAGGGCCCGGAGCACCCTGTTAAGTTAGGTAAAAGATTTAAAGGGGTTTTCTCACTACAATGATTGGGTATTAACGTGTAGGGAAAGATAAATTAGGACTAACCAAATACATTGTTGTTTTGGTTTTGCTTTGCCACTATTCATTGGTATATCTTATCTCTCATTGCTCCATCAGTCAGTCAATTCGACCATGTTGAGTCACTCCTGGCAGACTTATTTTTAGCAACAGAGTTTATTTACTTAACTAAATGAAAAGCTTCCACTCTATTGAGCTCTGTAACCTTGTGTACGACACTTTATAAATCTCCTGCAGTCATGGGACAGTAACAGGAATAGCTCGGAACGGTCGAGCTGTTATGTTCGATAACTGGTTTGTAACCGAGTTGGATCTGCAGCAGCTTCATGGATTTGTGACTAAAATATAGGGATTTAATATAGGACCATTGCTGTGATCAGTGTGTGTTTGGGATAGGTTCCAGACAGTGTCACCCTTATCAGGGTGGTCACAGTTAGTGTTGAGCGATTATTATCGACAAAGTTGAAATCGGCACAGTTTTTATGGTGATCGGATTTTTTGGATCATGCGATAATTTAGGTTAAAATCTGTGCATCATCTATTAATATCGCGCCTTTTTTGGCGCTTCCTGTAATTTGGCGGCCACAAATCAGATTACAGAATAGAGCAGGGGTGAGATGTGTGTGCGACGTCATGACTGGGATGTGTATGGTTGCGATTGGCTGGAAAAATCACATGACCTCGTTTTACATAGAACAGCGTTTCCTGTTCAGCCTCAGTGTCTCCCAGCGTCTCAGAGCAGAAGGACGTGCGCTCTGCTTGTGTCCAAACAGCTCAGCGAAATTATTAATTTCTTCACAGAGAAACCTCTACTATTAGCTGTGATCCTTACAATTTATTAGATTAGAGATTGGAAGATTTTATATATTAGGTAGAGAATTTTAAAGGACATCTACTGCTGT